>CAHIKZ030004634.1:577500-655000 GCA_903632075.3 Acanthosepion pharaonis | reverse complement strand
TATATATATATAGATAGATAGATAGATAGATAGATAGATAAACCTAGTAAGCCAGACAAACCCAGGTTTCACCTAAACGGATCGTCGAACCATTTTCGATTCTCACCTGTCGAAGTGCAGTTGAAATGCATAGAAACCAAGTTGCATCTTTGTAGTGAGTAAAATGGTTTTGTCTATATGATAAAATTCTAATAAAGGAATAATTACCGCTCTACTATCGGTATCGAGCTCTCTTTTGGATTAATGCTGTGAACGTTGGAATTTATATAATACTTTCGTTCTCATCGCATCGGATATATATATATATATATATATGACAAAATTTTAATAGTACATTAACCTACAAATTACTCGATGAATGTTATGATTCTTGTTTTTAACAATTATAAGCTGTATAAGTTCTTTCATTAATACGCAACTACTTTCGACTGTACATTAAGTCATCTTCAGGCATGGAAATTATTTTGTTTTTGGTAAAATTAAGCTAGCATCCGAGACGAAAAAATATAATGGGAATCGAAATATTTTTTAAATGTGTTATTGCGTATTAAAGAAATACTTTATACAGCTTATAAATTTAAAAACAAGGATCATAACATTCATCGAGTGATTTGTAGCTTATTGCACCTTTAAAATTTTGTTAGTGAAGGGATTTCGCCATTTTATATCATTAACTTTACTAATTTACTTTTTGTATGAATGATTCATTGTAATATAAACTGAACTGCACCACATATTTGATATATATATATATATATATATATATATATATATATATATATATATATATATATATATATATATATATATATACCATTAATCTCCTGCTCGGAACATGACAACGCGATTTATCTCCCTTGTCTTCTCTCATTCCAAAAGACAAATTTTATGTGAACAATAAATATAAGAAAATCGAAAACTCTGGCATCAAAGCCTGAACTGTCAGGGAAGTGACAAGTACTGCCTTAATGGCCTCTGGGAGTTTTTCTGACACTTTGCAAGAATTTTTGCGACGATCGGTAGGCTAAAATCATTCCACTGTTGACAGGCAAGCTAAAGGAAAAGAGAAGAAATTCGGGAAATGATAATTTTATTCGCTATTTGATTGGCGCGAAGATGATTATTAGAGTCGATAGACGTTGTTACTGTATTTTTTTTTTTTTTTTGTCATTAGAGTTTTGGCGCGTCCAACATTATTATTGTTTGAGATATGATAGATGATTAAGCTCTTCCTTCATTTCCGGCTTTGTCAGATGCTTGATGTTTCGATTGCATGATGCCACTAACACAGAATTCCCGCCCGATGCGTTTGAGAGAGAAAAAAAATATTATTCTGTATATTTAGATTTAGATATGAGTTAAATAAATGAAACCCATTACTGTATTATTAACTAGTACTAACTTCTTCTATGTGCCGAGTTTCCTCGGGACGTTGGTGATCATGTCTCTCCACAATTTGCTGTCCTTAATATTTTTTTCTCTTTTTGCAACCCCCCCCCGCCCCCCAAAAAACATCCATTCACTCAATCTGGCCAGTTAGATTATGTGGTGTGTTTTACTATCGCCCTAGCCTGCTCAGGAAGCATATAATTTTCCAACCATTCTTTCCTGATTATGTCCCCTAGAAATTCCAACTGCCTCTTTCTGATTTTAAGTATAAGTCTCCTTTTTGTTTCCATTTTCTCAAAAACTTCGTTATTCACGTGTTCGGTTCATGGTATTATCAGTATAATTTCAACTTAGTTCGATCTTCACTACGTGTTTCGTATTTTCTGTCTTGTGCCAAATCTAAGCAAAGCTTAAAAAAATCATCATATCTGATATAAATTGCATGGCGTTTTTTTTTTATTTATTTTTTTTTATACAGGACAATTTCGTTAGAAACTAAGAAAAGCGTACTAAACTGTTATGCAATATCGGTCCTGCTTAAATGGCAATAAATGCTGGACAACCACCGTACAGATGAAGAAGAGACTTGAAGGAAGAGAAATGTGGTTATACAGAAGGATGCTGAGAATACCACGGGATGAGCAATGATGAAGAAGTATTGGAGAAAATAGAAGCAAAATAGCACAATTATGTTAAACGTTAGAAAGAGACAGTTGAAATTTCTAGGAAAGAAGGCTTGGGAAATATGACACTGACAGAACATTTTAAAGTCAAAATATTACTGCATGTGTCTGTCTGCGTGTGTTAGAGGGAGAGAGAAAGAGATAGATAGATTGACAGACATACAGACAGAGAAACCAAAAGTAAGTTTACATTTTATTATAATACAATAAATTCAAACATTTAAAAATTCAAAACGTTTTTTTTACATTCGTACAATAGTGAATTATACAATAATATAGCTCTCATCTCTGTAAAGCATGAATCACATATCTCCCCAGCTATGGTTTAAATAGCAGGGTAGACTCAATTCTTTTGCTTTCGATGATAGCCAGTCTAGGTGACGGACTACTTTGAATTCAAACCGTGGCAAGAAAACATTTTTTAACCACTACACACTTCGAAGCGCCCCAATTTACATATGTCTATATTTCAATTTCCTCTAATAACATTTCGAAAGATATGATATATCTGAATTATTTTTACCGGGGATAATAATGGTAATAAGGACTATTGGACCGAATTCAAATCTATTGAAAAAGGCATGAACCCAACACTTCTCCTCTAGTTCTGGCTAATTAGATTGGGCTATGTTGCCATGGTAAGTCGACCCCTCTAGAAGATGGACATCTCTGAATACAAAACCGTGGAAAAGGCAACGGGAATCTATTCCACTACATCTTCCAAGGAGTTATGGCAATTCCCAGGTATTAAAGATGAAAATGAAGCTGTGTCTGCAAGGGAAATGGCATTATTTAAAACAAAAATAACATTCTAAACATGACTAGCATTACTGCTGGTCTATTGAAATCCGGAGACAAGCCCGTGGATTTCATTTCTGTCAGCATAACACGAAGACGGTATATGCGATATGGTCCTGGTGACAATGACGTCATTGTTCCTGCCAACCAAAACTATTAACACACGCATAGAAACGAAGAACGGCTGTCAAACAATGTTGTAAATTTTGCCAATCTAAACTGGCACATGGCCACATTTGTAGAGTAAGTAGCGAAGAACAAACTGTACAGCAAATCTGTTCATTTTCTTTTATCAATATATATATATATATAAAACTTGAAAGTGAAGTTTAAAGATCCAGAGAATAATAAATTCTCTGGTGAAATAAATTATTACAATGGTACCTTAAAGTTGTCTGTTTTTTCCTTTAAATTAATATATATATATATATATATATATATATATATATGTGTGTGTGTGTGTGTGTGTGTGTGTGTGTGTGTGTGTGTGTGTGTGTGTGTAAAAATATATAGAAAATAGGAAATAACTCGTTAGGTAAATAATCCAAAGTTCTTTAGTATTTTTGTTATTATTTTTAAAAAAATAGTGCTCGATAAAAAAGTAGAGCATATATATAATTCAAATAATTATATTGGAGTTTTCGGCTCTTGTTTTGAAACATGAGAACTCTTATGTAGCAATGGAATCATATTTTTAAATAAATATATATATATATATATTTGTGTGTGTGTTTGTCTAAAGAAGTAAAAAATGCATTTTTTATTAACCCTACAGATTTTAATATTTTAAACGTTATTTTTAGGATATACCCTTATTTAGGTAGATATCGTTTATTTATTAAACAGTATATTTATTTATGGTTGTCTAGCGTCCACAATATTCGTCAAATCTTATAAAAGAAAAAGATGCGCCCTCTGACAGGATTCGAACCTGTGTCCCGCTTTGCAAAAGAAACCGTCCTTAGATATAGATTCGTAGAAATCCGTAGGAGAAGATTGCTTCCCTAAAATAGGTAATTCTAACCTTGCTTTCTCAGGCTGGTACCCCTTAGCCAAACTGGTAGCGGGACACTTTGGCTCACAAAGTTGTTTCTCTGTGGTTGGTCAATAACATGTTAGAGCTAAGGATGATTTCTCTTACAAAGAGCGACGCAGGTTCGAATCTTGCCGGGTGTAGCTATACATCGGAATTGAATAAGACTAACGTACTTCGCGTTAGTTGAAATAGATTTATACTCATGTCTGGCAATTTGTGATTCTCCTGTGTATTATATATATATATATATATATATATATATATATATATATATATATATATATATATATGGAGATAGCGACGGTTTCTTCTGCAAAGTGGAACATAGGTTCGAATCCTGTCAGAGGGCGCATCTTTCCCTTTAATAAGATTTTATGTAAATAAATAAATATACTGTTTAATG
Source organism: Acanthosepion pharaonis (assembly GCA_903632075.3). Lineage (NCBI taxonomy): Eukaryota > Metazoa > Mollusca > Cephalopoda > Sepiida > Sepiidae > Acanthosepion > Acanthosepion pharaonis. Next base: position 650,691 of record CAHIKZ030004634.1, on the reverse strand, counting down.
AAAAAAACGAAGCGTCTACTCAAATATGAGTAGACACTAAAAATAACTCTTAAAGTGATATATATATCCAGCTATTTACCCATAGCTGAGGGGAGAAGAAGGGTAATAGAACGTAAGTGAATGATTCGACTGGAAATCGAACTCGGCTCTCTGAATTCTCAATCCGAGCCGCTATCCATTACTCCACTTCAGTGACGCTTCGATAGGAATTACTTTTCCTCGAAACATGACACTGTGACGAAGTTAACAAAGCCAATATATAGCCACCCATATATTAAAAACTACGTTCAGCATGTGTATTTTATCTTTCAGTGCAAATACCCGGCACTTAAACATATTTTAAGGGATGTTTTCCAAACTGTGCAGCTGAAACCAATCATTAGTTTTAAGTGCATTTTCTCTACACTATTCGTATAACCTATTTGTATAGATAGTTTTTGGCTAATCAAATGCATTCATGTCTCTTTATTAGCCACTCTTCGCTTGCATCTCCGTTACGTGATTGAAACGTTTCTTTGCCACTTTGCCAATATTTTTGGCTCCATATTTAAACGATGATTCATAATATCAAATACGTTTTGATCTGCTAAGATCTATATGAATCAGGCTTATTTATTAGCTTAGGAATTGTAGAGAAATCAACTTCTTCCTCTATGTACCGTGTCTCTTCAGAACAATTACGATCATGGCTTTCCAATCCTTTGTAGCTGTTAATAAACTGTTTTTTTTTCTATTATTATTATCGCCATCCATTGATTTAAGTTCCACCGGGTTGCTCGAGCGTTGCTTTCCCCTGTCTCTCTTACCTTCAATCTATCCTGTGAGTATCAAATTATCCAAACCCTCTTTCATCATCATCTTGCGGCCTCAGCCGAGATTGAACTCACTAATACTTTGATTAGTGTAGTTCATAATCTTGTCAAATAGCTGAATTCTTGATGCTTCGCTAGGGCTATCAAGGGTGTTTTTATCGTGACACCAACACTAAATGGATTGCCAACCAAGGCTCAGAGAGACTCCATTCACCCTCCCCTAAGAGCAGGTTTGAATTTAGATTTTTCCTTCTCCTAGACCAGTTGCCATCCAAGGCTATAGAACCCAGTCTGTCCTGCTATTTACCCATAGCTGGAGGGAGAAGAAAGAGGATTCACATCTTTCCCAAGGGTGTTAGCACGTAAGTGAATGTTATGGAATCGACTGGAATTCGAACTCGGCTCTTCGATTCCTCCATTACTCCACCGTGCCTTTCTTCTTTATGTGACCTCGACATTTCAACTTTCTCTCTCCGATTTTAAATCTCCTTTTTGTTTCCATTGTGTCTATAATTTTGGAGATTTCGGTGTTTCTTCCTGCCAATCTTTATTCTCTTTCTCTTGTCCTTTTCACTCAAATTTATTTTTCTTTCATTATATATTTCTTTTCTCTCTCTTCTCTCTCTCTCCCTTCCCCCATCTCTCTCTTCTCTCTCCATCTTTTCAATGACATAGATTTTCCTTTTTTATTTTCTTCGTTCCAAATTTTCAACCTTTTTATCCAACATTTCAGAAAGCCATCTCGCATCGACGGAGTTACAAAATGATTTAGGCTTACAGCTACATAACGTTAAAACCCCGTTTCCGTTACCATCACCAAAGTTAAGCAACGTCGAGCCTGGTCAGTACGTAGATATGTGACCTCTGTAAGCTTGGATGTGCAACAATTGGAATGGATAATCGCTCGGATATTTTAATCAAAGAGCCTAGTTCCAATTCTAGTTGAGTTCGTTATATCCACATACGTGCAAATACTCTTCGAAAAGGTATGAATCCGCGTCTTCTTACCGCCAGTTATGGACTAATTAGTAAAACGTGTATTGCTAAATCATTATTACCTAGAAAAACAAAATCCATACAAGCTAAAAATATATTATGTCTTCAAATAGCCTCCAACCTGTTGATAGGCCATAGCTATAAAACGGTTAAAAAATCTGGCAGAAGAAGCGATTTTCTGCTTGGGTTTAGCTCTTTCCTTCCGCCTTTCCTTCCTCTCTTTCTCTTATACTCACACAACGTTACTCGTTTATAGATCTTTCTTTCTTTACCTCAAGTTTCATCTATCGTTCAATGTTCCCTTCCTTCTATTGTTCACTCAAACGTCTTCTTTTATTTATAGTTCATTATTATTTTTTAAAACTTCTTTATTCATCAATAGTTCTCTCTTAACACTCTAGATTTTCTTTCTTTACATGTCCTTTTCCTGCCTCACATATTCGGATCATGGTATTCTCAACATCCTTCTGTAGAGCCAGATTTCTGTTGCTTCAAGTCTCTTCTTCATCTGTAAGGAGATGGTTCATCCTTTACTATCTTATAGGAGGACTGATATTGCATTAAATTTCAGTAGACTGTTCTTTTTTTCTAACAATATCTTTCTGTTTTTTTTTTTTTTTTAATACTTTCCTAGCTTTTGGAAGGCATCTTTCGCTATCTTCGGTTTTCAGTGTCACACTTTTCGTCCTCTGCTAAAGCACTTCCCACATATGTAAATTTTTGTACTTTGATTTTGATATCTCCAGTGTGTTGGTTGGTTGGTTTTGTTTAGTGGCATATAAGGCTTTATTGTTTTTTTTAATGCTGAAATCTAAATATTGTGTACGTAATTTTTATGCTTTCAACCATTTTCTTTTTTGATATAATGGAATATGCATACACCTGTGTTCCCCCTCAATGAAATATGATTGGCCGGTGTCCGTCATAAATACCGACGGACGTGTAGGAGAGTCAAGAGAGCCTTAGTCTGAGAACGACGCCCATTGGACTACGCCATTGATCTACACTTCTTACCTACGACTACGACGCGTACCAGTCGATTACTGCTACCGTATTCTACTTGGTTATAGTAGCCAAAACCACTTAGCTACTGCGTTCAAATATATTCCTTTCCGGGACATATCAGTTGGATCTCATCCTCGTCGCCAACTGATATATTTGAACGCCTTTCTTTCTTTCTTTCTTTCTTTCTTTCTTTCTCTTTCATTCATTCATTCATTCTTTATTTGTTTCGTTCATTCATTCTTGCTTTTTTTCTCTCACTGAAAGCAAACTCCGTCTCCAATATATCTTTTCCGTATTTTCTCGCGATGAAAACGGTATAGTACATTACGTGCTTTTTAACTAAAGACCAAGCAGAATTATAATATAACTAGAGTATCCGTGAAAATTTTTACGGCTTTCCTTTTTAAATTTTGTTTTCTTTCTTTCTTTCTTTCTTTCTTTCTTTCTTTCTTAGAAATCAAACGGCGTCTCTGATATGTCTTTTCCGTCTTTCCTCGCGATAAAAAGCGAACAGTCCATTATTTATGCAATATTTTCAGGTGTCACTTTCTTTCTTTCTTTCACTGAAATCCAACAGCGTCGCTGATATATCTTTTCCGTCCTTCCTCGCGATCATAAGTAAACAGTCCATTATTTATGCGGTATTTTTATTCGTCTCTTTCTTTCACTAAAATCCAACAGCGTCTCTGATATGTATTTTCAATCTTCCCTCGCAATCAAAACGGAATAGACCTTTATTTAAAATGGTACTGACATGGCGTAAAGTACGTGTTAAGTAATGAACTAATGGCGGGAAAAGCAGAATTATTATAATGATATATTTTAGTGGATACGCATGCTTAAGTAAACGCCATGCTTTTTTTATTTTTTAAAAAGTATGAATTATATAATCTTAAAAAAGAAATGCCCTCTGACAGGGTTCGAACCAGTTTCCTCTTATTTTAGGGGAAACAATCGTCTGATCCGATGTGCTTTTGACTGTTCAGTGAGAGTGAACTTTACAACTCAACATGTATGAAGAACAGAACGAATCTTGGTAAACAATAAATAAATAAATCTAATTTATTTCGTTTATTTTCTCGACTTATTCTGAGCTTGCGGATATATAGATAGTATTTTTGTTATTGCAGTTTCTACGATATCGAAACATTTATTACAGACAATTCTTATTTAACGACTTACCTATTTAACGATCCCCTGACTTGCGACTATCTATAAAATGATATAATATACGAAGCCAAAAGTAAAACTACCAGTCAGTATTCCTATTAAGACGAGTTGTAACACAAGGTCTTTTTGAAGGTGGGGAACCGAGCGCGTACACCCGGGCCAGGAACAAAAATTGCCCGCAGCCACTACAAACGTGACCTGAAATGGCGGCTAGATACAGCTTGAAACTTAGCGACCAGTTGGTTATACCGGAACATGGCCACTAAGTGAAAAGTGGTTAATATATTTCCATGACTTTATGACGACACCAGTAAACTAATAATAATAATAATAATAATAATCTGGAATTACTCGAATTCATTTCTTTTGCCCAGTGACTGAAACATCCAATGATATTGCAAAGGTTTCCAAAGCCAAGGCTGTCAACAATGCAATCATTGAGATTGCAAAAGAGAAAATACAAATATTGAGGAAACGAAATAATAATAATAATAATAATAATAATAATAATAATTGGAATAATAAAAAAATGGACTACAACAACACATTGAAAAAATCGTTGAAAATCCCAGCTTAAGAGAAGTACAGCCCACACATTAAGAAGAACTTTCTCCATGTAACAATAGTGATGTTATGGAAGTAAGAAAAGCAATTCATGAAATGTAGGCATAACAACACACCACTACCTGACTTAGATCTTTCCGCAGACTTGTTATATAATGTGATCGTAGCAGAAATTGAATAATAATAATAATAATAATAATAATAATAATAAAATTGTGTCAACCCGAAATGCACATTCTGTGATAAATATCCAGAAACGATTGACCATCTTGTATCAGGATGCACAGTGTTAGCACTAACAAAATATGAAACTCGGCATGATAGAGTGGGCCAAGATCTGAACTGGAAAATGGGAAACCTTTACGGGAAAGAAATTCCAAGAAACTGGTATGAAGATCACCCAAACCCGGTTACAGAGATAGGACCTGTTACAATCTTATGCGACTTTACAATATACAGAGAGAGAACAATCAAAGCTAATCGCCCAGACATCTTGATTAAAGACCACAAGAACAGAATATGCTTTCTTATTGGCATGGCAGTGCCTGCAGATTGTAATGTATCTTTGAAGATTTTGAAAAATATTTCAAAATACAAGGATCTTGAAGTGGAAATCTAAAAACTGAAGCCGTTGGTTTGTTTGGAAAAGGCTCCCATAGACTCATTGAAGCTCATGACTTAAAAGAAATAAAAATAAATATACTCAAGTACAGATCATACATTACAAAGGAGCTTTATCTGTCTGAAATGCGGTTGAGCTTGGTTTGTGTTATAGTGGAACACACCTATTCTATTGTTAATAGACTCTCCCACCTGTAGGAGTAGTAGGAGCTGTTCAGTGGTTCGGTCAGTCAGTCAATGTCGGACGACCGTTAGTCGGATACTAAAGTATCAGTGACCACAACTAGATTTCTCTGCGTCATTACCTATTATATCAAGTTCCTAACGTTTTGTACGTCGAACCTATTTTAGGACCGACTTAGTACAAATACAAGCCTCCACTATGAAACCACTCCATAACAGTTTGTTTTTTTGTTTTTGTATTTTTTTTATTTTTACACAAATAATCAATGGAAAATGTCATGGAGCCATTTCTGACCTTAGGTCTCTGGTTGGGACCCGCAAGGAAATGTGTATACAACAGAAATCAATAGAAGAAATAATAATAATAATAATAATAATAATAATAAGAAGAAGAAGAAGAAGAAGAAGAAGAACAACAACAACAACAACAACAAAGAGAAGAAGGAGACAGATTTAATGGCCGCAGCTATGATGTTCGACACAACATCGCATCAACAGAACTTGCGGCCGATTTTATCTGGAGCGACTGTAATTTCGACGAATATCTTAAGGTGAAAATTCTGAAAAATATTCAGAATCCAATGACCTTTCAACACTTAAAACGCATGAAGATTGTTATATATGTAAACTACGAACGTCCCACACGAGGATAGACAAAATGACAGGATTCCTTAGGATTTATATTAAACGGTTTAATTGCTTTTACTAACTAATCAACTAAAAGAAAACTTCAAGATGAACACTGTTATAAAAACTCTTTATTTATTTATTAAATTATTTATGGGAAAGGAATGCAAAATATCGGCTAATTGCTAATCAATTCGAACTTTATAAAATGGTAAGAAACAGAAAAACCGTTAGAAAAAAGATAGGACTACTGGATTTTTACGTAATATCAGTCCTCCTGGAATTGATTTAACAAGTTTATTACCTTTTGATACAGAGAAACATAATGTAGAATAGAAACTAGGGAAGATAATGTTTATCCGTGAATGACTAGCTGTTTTCACCAAAGGCTACTGCTGCTTCTGCTCCTCCCGCTACTCCTCTTAATGTAGCAGTATTTTATGCCTTTCGCCCAACGGGCGAGTCGAAACTTGTAGGGAAATATTTTCCTTAGCAATATTTACATTGCCGAGGAGTGAAGGCAGTTATAGTAATAGCGGTGTCAAACGAATAACCGTCCTTTTTGACACACGGTTTTTTTTGGGGTGGGGGTTGTAGGCCAGAAGGTTAACCATAATAGTAAAAAGACCATTAAACACTGAATAGATTTTCTTATTCAGTATTAAAAAATAGCTATATTCAAAATAAAAGACACTCTTATTCAAAGTAATGAAACTTACTATTTACTATAATAAATGTAAAAATACAAAGTGACGAGGACATTAATGAATCGGAAAACACTTTTTGATACATATTGCAAACTAATCTTAAAAAAAACATAAAAAAGAATAATTATGATACTGTAGGGAGGGAAAACAAGCCTAGGGTTGCATGCATTTTCTGCGACAGTCCGGAACAAGAATCAATTGCTTCGAGGTTGCGGGCGGCGGGTGACGCTCCACGTGAAAAGAGAGAAAGATTAAAGTGCCTTGTTTTTTAAAAGCATTTTCTCTCTGCCAGTTGGCTGGTTCTTTGTCCATCAGTAATAGTTTCATGTAATACGCGAATTGGCTTGTTCTTTGGTCACTCGGTAGTGCTGAAGTACAGTGAGGTTTATTTTTTTCTACAGATACTAACATAGATATGTCACAATACTGGAGCTTTAGCCAAAAAGCTTTCGTAAAATTCTATAATATGGGAATAAAACTATCGACATTTATGTAAAAATCATACAAAATCCGAGTAAGTTTGTTCTTTAATTCCTCTGAATGGTATGAAGTTTCAGGACCAACAGGACATTTTACTTCCAAAGAACTGAAAGCCTATTCTATTGGATTTAACACTGGACTGTAAGGTGGTAAATATTTAACATACGCCCCTATTAATTGTAACTGCATTTCACTCGATTCTTCAGTAGTGGAATTTCAAATCGTCTCATTGTTTTAATTTTTTTATTTTGAACTAGCAGCATGGCCCGACGTTGCCCGTGATTGATTTAAAAATATACTCATACAGCAATCGCTATCACTTGACTTAAAATATTTTTGCTCTTCCTTGCCTTTAAAGGGGGTGCCCTTTGCCGTGATGATGTTGCTACATGCCTTGCTTCTTGCCTATCTCACACTGCGAATTTTTTCTAAGCTCTATACTAAACATTAAATCTGTTACGAAAAAAGAACTAAACAAAATGAACACAAAACGATCAGCTTTAAAAAAGGACTCGTAACTGGAAAAACCGAATGAAAAAAGAATGTTAACAACAAATACTTTTTCACACCCAACCCAGTTCTGCGGAATCAGAATCAACGTTGAGTTTAAGCAAGTGAATGAGCCAATTGGAGTAAAGTGCCATGCAGATTTCAATTTTTCTCACTTGTGACGAATGCAGCTATCGATTTTTTTTGCATGCTAGCATGCTAGTTAACATTCGTGTCAGTCAGCTGTTGGCTCTCACGCTGGCCACTAGAATCTTCCTGCCTATTTGTGGCAGCCAGCTATAGGCTCTCACTCTGTCCAGTAGAAAATGGTCGTAAACTACATGAAAACTGCCGTAGAAGCATGAAAAAATCGATTATTTCTACTATCGATGGGAGTTGGGAAATGCAAAGTCGGTCTTGGCCTTTCCGCTAACTTGGAGCATGTGCATGTAAATTCTGGTGCAAATCCATCGAAAATTGTGGCCATGCATTCGTTACACACACACACACACACACACACACACACACACACACACACACACACATCCTGCCTTTTAAAGATAGAGATGGAGAAATTCGTTCAGTTTAAATAAAAATATTTTTAATTTGACGAAAAGTACCTTCAATTTGAATATAAATTATCTTTAATTTGAATAAATTATATCTAATTCGAATAGAGATACCTTTAATTTGTATAAAAGCATCTATAATTTGAATAAACCTATCTTTAATTTCAGTATAATTATCATTAATTTATATAGAGATATCTTTAATTTAAGTAAATGCATCTTTAATTTGAATAAAAGTACCACTAATTTGGATAGAGGTATCTTTAACCCTTAAGTGCCGATACCGACTCCCCTGGGATCCAAAACAGATTAATTGTATACTATTTGTATCACAATATACACGATTTTTGGTTATTTTTCGGGTATTCCTCAAAATTTATCTTTCTTTATTTTTCACTAGCAGGCTTCTAAATGAACATTTCATTCATAAATTAGCTTGTTATAGTTAAGGAAAGTTTTACAAATAGATGCCAACTTGTTGAAGGCCAAGTAAAATGCAAATTTAAAAATCTTTTCTGCACTATAAGACTAAGCAAAACTATTTCTGATATGAAATTTAAAAGAATCCTCGAATAAAAGAACAGTAATGAAGGACAGTTAATTAATAAAATAAACTTTTTTAAAATCATTATGCAAATTATTTAAATCTAAAAAGTGATATTGCCTAGAAGTAGATAATATTTTTATATTGAGCTTTTCATCGTGTAAATTGCTATAAAGTAGAGCTGGGTTTTTCTAATGTCAGAATTCGTGGCAGAACTGAGCTTCAATTTCGCATTTATTCATTCAGAAATTACCAAAACGTATTACGAAATTGATATTGAACACATATAATTATTTCCACACCGGTGATGGGTCCCCTGGGACCCGGCTTGAGTGCTTAAGTTATTTTCCATCTGTGCGTTACATTTTTCTACGTGCATATTACCTATAGTAAGGATCTTAGTTTCCTATAGAGTGAGGACACTGTTTTCTTTTCGTTTTTTTTTTACCGAAAGCTAATTTTGACACCATTCTCACTGACTTCACTAATTTCTTTTTGAACATGGAATCTGAAGATATTCTGCAAAGGAAGCAGCTAATTTTTCTGTGGAGATGCTTGAAGATGAATCTTCCGACGGTTGTGATAATTCTATTCAATCACATGATGATCATGAGCTTGATGATATTAAAGATGTTGATGAAATGTCAGATGACGATGATGACATTTTGGATGGTGTGGATTTAGATCAGTACTGTGATTCAGTTCCTGGAAGTGCCTATTCAACTCCGTCTAGAAGAAAGTGGTCCAGTGTTCCACGTGCTTCTTCAAAAACTCGTGGTGAAACTGTTTTTAGTAGTTAATCAAAGACTCACGTCAACAGTGAAAAGAAAGCAAGAAGCTTTGGATCTTTTTTGACCTTCCATAGTGGAAGAACTTCAAGCATATCTTAGTCTTTTCTATGCTGCCGGAATATCGAAAGAGAATCGCGAAAACATCAGCGAAATGTGGGGAGATTCACAGTTTTTGCCGCGAAAGTGTCAATGAACCGGTTTGAAGTAATTACTCAGTGCATTCGCTTTGATAACGTAGATACTCGGCAGGAGAGGAGAGATATGTTTACTCACTACAATCTTAACCTGTTCATGTCTAAGGTTAACCACTATCTTACCCACATATCCCCATAAACTGTGCCTCTTACTCTCCAACCCTCTACCCCGTGTTGCTCTTGAACCTTACTTTGAGTGAACGTTAATAAAAGAAAATAGCATGTACGGCAATATATGGAGAGCCTTAAACAAATGGGATTTGTTCATTTCACAGTGCAAAAAAAGAACTATAATCCTTCAGAGCTTTTGTGCATCGTTTAACAGCTCATTCCCTTCAGAGGGTGATGACCCTTCGGGAAACATCTACCTTCAAAGCCAGATAAATATGTCATGAAGGTTTTTCTTCTAGTGGATCGTAGCACTGGATATATCTCTGATGGAATACCATATACAGGCAAAGGGACTGATGGAATAATTATAGTTAGACTGGCATCCAAAGTAGTTAAGCCATCTTATGGAAGTTGAGCCGTTTTATGAAAGTTGAGCCATCTTATGGAAGTTAAGCCATCTTATGGAAGTGGGAGAAACATCACCACAGACTTTACAGATTTTGGCTTTGTTTATTATGAAAGAGACTGTTTCATTGATACTAAATTCATTCTTTGTTTTTAAATTCTTTCGATCAGTCAGAATCTTTTTAACTTTGCAGTTACCATGCAGCTCATTAAGTTTCAGGGCACACTCAACCCTGGAATGTGACAATCACGTAACTATCTCTAAAGTTTGTCTATTGATAGAAGAGTTCCCGGGACATTCAACCCACATTGATTGTAAGACAAAATTACTAACTATATTTTCCTCTTCTACATCATTTCCAATAGCACATCAAAAGTTTCGTATCGGATCCCTAAGGATTCATTTCGGGCGCTAATGTACGGCTAAAACCTTGGGCATCTTAGGGTTAAATTTAATTCAAAACTTTGATCCGAGAAATACAAGAAAACGGAAGGGTAAACTCTTAGAGTGATGCCAGAAATGCAAGCGGAATGTCTGTGCTTCACATTCAACCAAAGACGTGACATTTGTTTGCAGCCAACCAAAATAATGGAGAATGTAATTGCGAACATTATGAAGAGTTATCTCCAAGAACTATTTCATTTCTGGTATCCGGTGTCTGTGTTCAATATCCCCATTATGTTCATGTTCGAAAGAAACTTTCTCATACATACTAAATTCGTTCTTTGTTTTTAGTTTCTTTAGATCAGTCAGAATCTTTTTAACTTTGCAGTTGCCATACAATTCATTAAAGCTGAGGGCGCACTGTACCCTGAATGTGATAATCATATGACAATGTCGAAGTTTGATCATTGATAGCAGCATTTGACTCACCTGGGTAGTAAGGCAAAACTACTAATCCCAGAAAGTATCACGGTATACCATTACCCTCTTCTACATCATTTCCAATAGCACATCATAAACTTCGTATCAGGTCACGAAGGACTCATCTCGAGTACTAATGTTCGGCTAAAACCTTGGGTATATTAAGGTTAATTTGAAAAAGTATCTTTAATTAGAAAAAGGTTATTTAATTTAAATACAATTATCTTAAATTTGAATAGAGTATCTTTAATTGTAAAAGAGGATTACTTAATTTGAATAAAATTATTTTTAATTTGAATAAAAGTATTTTTAATTTCAATAAAGGTATCTTTAATTTGAATAAATGTACAATTAATTTGGTTTGAGGTATCTTTGATTTAAAAAAAGTATCTTTAACTAAAAAAAATATCCACAATTTGAATAAAAATATTTTCAATTTGAATACTGCATTTTAATTTGAACAAAAGCATCTTTAATTTGAATAAAATTATCTTTAATTTGAATAAAAAATTTTAAAAATTATCTTAAATTTTAATAGATGTATCTTTAATTTAAATAAAAGTATCTGCGTTTGTGAATAACAGTCAAGGAAAAAAATAAAATAATATTTTAACATTAAAATGAAAATGGGAAAAGTCTTTTATTTATTATAAAATGAAACGGGACAACATATTTAAACGATATTTTAAAAATATAGCAGAAAGAAGCCATTTAACTTAATATAATAAATTTTCTGAGCAATAATAGATGTTTACATTGTGGTTAATTGAATGAATGACAGCGATGCACAGGATACTTGCATAATCAAACAGCCGTTCTTTGACTTTAATCAAGAGCTTTTGTAACAAGTTCATGATAGAATAAATGATCAGATCCTTACATCATTTCTCTTAGGGATATTTTAAAAATCAATACGCAAAATGTTCGCGTTCTTAAAGGATATACCGTCTCGAAAATCTTGCTCAAAACAAAATAGTTCCAATTTTTTAGGATATAGCTGGCCGCTAGTATCCAAATATGCCCACACGCACGCATAGACTATGGAAAAAAATCAAGAAGTATAAACAATCAATTGCTGATGTCTGTTGACGCATGGACGGAGTGATTCCTGCAGGTGTCGTCTACGAAACTCTGGAGTCTGGATTCTCACGGTAAAATCAATCAGCAAAGTGACAAACCTTTTACTTTATTAAATCTCTGTCTGTCTCTCTGTATGTCTCTCTCTCTCTCTCTCTCTCTCTCTCTCCTATATATATATATATATATATATATATATATATATATATATATATATATATATAGTGAACGTTGAAATCAACACTCAGACGCGACAGGCTGTTTCATGCTAGACGCAATTGTCGGCCTGGCTATTGAGTCTAGCATGAAACAGCCTGTTGACTTCAATGTTCCCTATTATATTTATACTTACATTTATACTTACATACGCTCCTTCTCTGATATTGACCACTTTATCCCATAAATATAGCACACCATAAAACTATATATATATATATATATATATATATATATATATTATAAACACCAAACTTTTCACTGCCTGAAGATACATTTATTAGTGGAAACCACGGTGATAAAAAAGGTTGTTTATATATTTTAGATATTAAATAGCTCTACACATTCGATTTTTTGAATTATTTGAAAAATAACCGTTTTCCAGACAATATATATATAATTTATTGATTTATTTTTATCCGACATTTTTTATTTGAAACGTTATTTTAAATGGGTACCCGTATTTGAGTTGACTTTTTTTTAAAACCGTGTCTATTACGTCTACCGATCTTCGCACTCGAGAATTTAATATGTTCTTATTGATTCTGTTTTTAGGCCTTATCAACACTTTGTGATAAAATTTTTACTAATTAACCCTAGCTGGGAGGTGCAGAAGATGTAGATTTATGCCTTTCCCAAAGTTATTTGCGGGTAAGTGAATATGACGAACCCAACAAGAACTGGAACTCGGCTCTCGGATTAATAATTCCAAGCCTTTATTCATTTCGACACATACACCAACGGTCCCAAACTAGGTACTGACCAGGCTCGACGTTGCTTTAACCGGTGATTGGACGGGAACTAGTGTTTCATCGTGATATGGCCGTAAGCCTAAAAGAAAATGAATTCCTAAAAGAGCAACTAGAAACTTGCTGGGCTCTGATGGTCTTCCTGTCCGAGCATGTCTAAAACACCGCGGATCAAACGAGTGACGCAAGTTTGTACCTTGATTGAGGAACTTTTTTCTTTATTACATGTTTTCGAGAGCACAGGCCGGTAGACGTAATATAGACAGTTTAAAAAGAATGGTGCGTCTACACAAAGACGGATATCCTGTAAAAATAGTTTTTGAAGTAATATATAGCAGGTAACGATTGGATAACGTGTGTCCCTCTACAGTTTCTGGAAAATTGATCGCAACTGTGCGATTGTTTATAGACACACATAGTTGCTTTGCGGAACCAATTCCCAAGAGGATGCTTCCCCGACCATTACAATCTTAATCTGCTCATGTCTAGGGTTAACCACTATCTTACCCACATATCACCATAAACTGTGCCTCTTACTCTCCAATCTTCTACCCCGCGTTGCTCTTGAACCTTACTTTGAGTGAACGTTAGTAAAAGAAAACAGCATGTACAGCACTATGTGGAGAGCCCTAAAGAAATGATTAATCTAAATTGAAGACTGCCTATGCCAGATAAAATTCGAGAAGTCTAATGGAAAGACAGTGGTGTGATTTTTAATTATAGATACATAGTATAAAGCCTTGACTTCTGCCATGTTTTCCTGATATTTCCAATCCGTTCTCTATCTAAGTAGTGATCAAGATCAAGATTGCTTAACTTCGATGTCCAACATTGTAGGCCACTACAAAAGAAAAATATTAACCTGAAAACTTGAGCCGTGTTTTTAAATGGCTTCGTCAGATGTAGACACTCATTTGAATGTCAAGCAGGGTGCCCAACTCCTTCAGACAGGACAAAACTGTCAACTGGAAACAATGATTTTTCTCAGATCAATGATTAAAAATGATTTCAATCAGATGAATCCTTTGGGAATGAAAAATGTGCTTCATGAAACCCTACACACTGACGCTACATAATCACGATACAAAACTACAAAAATCATATCGCTTTAACACGTCCAACAGCAGCAGCAGCATCAAAATAGTTAGCGCTAATAACTAGAGAAACTAATATAATAAAAATATTAACTTTAAGCAAAACCAAAAACAAAAGGTTTGCAAAGAAATCCCTAAACAATACTAGAAATAGCTACTGCAATTAGCAATCAAAGTCTACAGAGTGCTATTGGTGAATTGTCGCCATTTTAATTTCGCGCATGCGCATTGTTTGTTTTTGATTTTGTCAACTGCACAGTATAGTAGGGTTAGTTCGGCACCATCTATGAGAAAAAAGAGCTTCATGATGCAATTCACTCTGCCAGAAATTTAGAAACGGCATGCTGTACTGCTTGGCATTCGCGCCGGAAACTCCAATACGAATATTTCAGAGTGTTTAGATGCCAACCCGAGGACAGTGCAGAGGACTGGATGAGTCTAATGGTGATTGCGAAGGTACAACAGCTCTGAAAAAAAAAACTCTCGAAATTGTTGGTGAAAGTAACCCAGACTCAACGCGGAGACCGACATCAAGTATCTTAAGGAGTTAGTGCTTCCCTGGGTCAAGGGGATGGCTGATGGAAGACCCTATGTCTGGCAACAGGACTTTGCACCATACCACACAAGAAGGAGAACCCAATCATGGCTGTCAGACAATTTCTGCAACCACATCAACCCTTACATCTGGCTGCCTAACTGCACCCCACCCTTGATTATTATTTTTTGGGGCGCAGTTGAGCAAGAGACCAACAAAACTCCTTGTAACACCAAAGATGGACTGAAGGCAAGTATTATGGAAGTAATCACTAACTTAAACAAGGAGATATTCCGAAGTCGTCTGGAGGCTGTGGTTGAAGTCAATGGTGATTGTATTGAATAAATTTACTCTTTAGTATTTCAAGATATGTTTGCATAATATTGGTAAATATATCTGCTAACATGAGATGTCAGTGTTATATTCATTTTTTTTGTGCGTAATCTAGACGACAATTTATCCATCGCACCCTGTTATTTCCTGAAAAAAAAACTGTTTTAAGAAAGAAAAGCATTATCGTTTTCAACCGACAATAACCCTAACTCTCTGGTGAATTAATGTCAAACTTTTCCCTGCAAGAAAATGGCTTATTTCCCCATTAACATCTATTTTTCATAAATTCTGATATCAATTCCCTGTTGGGGCTATGAACTAATTATCAGTTATCTTATAATTAATAACCGTATCCTTCTGTAACAAATGCAGGAGTATATTATTTCTTTCCATTGTCAGTGGCACAATTATTTTGTCCTAAAATTGTAGTTGTGTCGTGTGTCATTTCAAGTTGACATTTGGACTCTATTTCGACTGGTTTACAAACTGAAAAAATATTCCTAGCCCAGTCAGACCTTCTTTCGGGGTTAAAAACTAGTATTTTATCTCTAGTACAGTATATGCGTGAGATTCCAAGACTAAGTTGTGTGCCATATTTCTTTCGAGTTAGCATAAAGGTAAAAATCTACTACTGAAAAATATTTTCTTTTTATAATTCTTAGGAGGATCTTCATTTTTTTTTTTTTTTAATTTACTTGAAGTGAACTTCCTTTGGTTAAAATATTTTATTATGTAACCTGCTCTCCATTAGATCTGGGCCAATTTATATTTCTATTTAAAACCTTCCATAAACTGCGCAAATACGAAGATAATAAAACATAATTTCTCTTTAGCTTATATTCGAAATTTCGTTTTTTTTCTTTGGATAAGAAGGCATAACATATCGAAGATTTTTTTTCAGAGGTACACAAATTTAATTATTGCCATAAAAACAGACATTTTCCATCTAATGAGTAGAAAACATTAAAAGAATGAAAAGTAAGGTATAGTCACCTCAATCAGCAATTCGGAAAATAAAAACAGGAAAAAAGAGGGAAACGAAGAGAAAGAAAAAATGCTTACTATTTAATATTCATCTCTTTCTGTCATCCTCTCAGAGTTCAATCCAGAAAAATAAAACATGATATGATATACATATATATATATATATATATATATATATATATATATATATATATATATAAGTGTGTGTGTGTGAGAGAGAGGGAGTGTGTCTGTGTGTGTGCGTTCGTGTGCGCGTGTGTGTATTATAAGCTCTTTGCGTTAAGACAGAAAAATCATTTTTTTTCTGTTTAATATGACGAGAATATTTATTTTCTTCCATCTTCAAAATTACCGTCAGTAAACAAAGATACGCCAATTTTGACAATTTTTTAAAAATTCCACACTGATATGATAAATATTACAATAAAAGTGATTTGCGGTTCTGTTATCGAAGAATAAAATCCAATTTTCTTATAATTGTGCTTGTTCCTTCCTTAGTTAGTTACTTAGTCCGTCCGTTAAACACTTCAATACTGATTCGCCGGCGATTTTCAAAGAAACACCTTCACCAAATTCATCTCAATCTTGCCGTCAACAAATGCCGGTGATTTTCAAAGAAACAGACTGATCCTCACCCAATCCATAGCAATTAGATGAACGGCAATGGAAGATGTGTATAACAACCATTTTTATCAATATTTTCTTCGTGTATTGTATATATATATTTATATATTATCTTAGGTCCCTCCACGAGATCGCTAAAAAAGAGTATAGCATGATGAAAAAGACGCCAAACTTGACGAAAACAAAATTTTATTGTCTAAAAGTTTATGTTATTTTTAAGAGAAAAGATCAAAGTATTTGGGGGTTACTTTTTTCCATTTTTTTATCGTTCCTAACACGTCCGAAATTTTCGTTAAAAATCTTGTTTTTTTGAGTCAGCAAAATTGATCATTTTTTTCCATTTTATAAAAAACTGAAAATGTCACTTTGAAATTCTTTTAAATATCAATTATCATTTTCTCAAAACTTATTTTAAGAAAATCAGAAATTATAATGTTTATTTAAAATATTTTGAACCAAGCTTAAGTTGGTTTCTGCGCCGAAAAGATTTAATTTGAAAATAAAACAAAGCAGGTCATAAACTTTCGCGGCACTTGACAGGTGATGAATGACATATTGACGGATTTGTTCTACGGAAGGAGAAAAGTGAAATAATTTACATTTAAGGGAACAAATTATTAACCTCGTTATTTTTAAGGAAAACTTTCAGCGCTCTAATTTTCTTTTTTGTACTTAGCTTTCACCTTTACGTTTATATATCCTAAAGAAATTAAAATAAGACTGATAAGAGTGACATTAAATTTCATATTTCATAAGAAAGGTATCTAATTAATTTATAGGTACCTTTCTTAGGTATCATTAATTTTGATATTTCATTTATGGAAAAATGTCATCAGTTATGACATTTTTCCATAAATGAAATATCAAAATTAATATAAAATAATAAAATTAATATAAAATATAAAATATAAAAATAAGATCATATAAATTTCATAAGATGATACTGATACTTGTAGGTATCCTTCTCAGTTGAAATTGAAAACTCAAATTAACTTCTCCACACGTGTTTCGCAAAAGTAAAGGCCTTAACAGCGGAGAACAATGTTTAACTCAAATAACGCAACTTAATTGTATTCTGGTTGGTCTTCCGTACTTTATAATTACAGCCTGATTATAAACACAAAATCACATTTTTTAATTACTGCGGATCTTCTGATTGGTCAAAACGATACAATTTACAATGTGATAAAAAAAGATCTATCTCATAAGGACACTTAGGAAACCCGATGCGGCTTTTAACTAATTTTATAATATTTTAACAATTCTTGAAAACAATTACTTTATCTTTTTATTAAATTTCTATTTGAAATTCTTATTTTTTAATTTAAAAGTCATTTTGCAATTTCCTTTCAGATTATTTTTATATTTAACTTGTATTTCATAAAAAGATTTTTAGTTTTTATTTTACTTTTCCTTCTTTTTTTATTAATGTTTTTTTTTTTAGAGTTGTTTTGAAACAAAAACGTTTGAAAGATAAACCTGAATTCATTTTTAAATCTAATGTTTAATTTAATTATTTTTAGACTTTATTTCATTCGCATTTGAAATTAGTAACTTTCCGGACTTATTCGGGAATGTATGAAATTATTTTTGCGTTCTTTGTTTTTCAGAAAATTTTAGTAAACATATATATATATATATATATAAATATATATATATATTACGTATGTTACAACCCACTTACTTAATTTCATGAAATTCCGAAAAATTAAATTGGTCTTAGAAAGATTTTTTTTATGGCGGCCTTTCTAATGGCATTATGGTTAAAAGGTCACGTGTTTTAAGGATTGTTTTCCGCTTACTGGGAAAACCCACTAAACTTTTTGGGACAATGACCCCAAACACACATCCAAGACAACCACTGCTTTACTGAAGAGGCTGAGGGTAAAGGTGATGGACTGGCCAAGCATGTCTCCAGACTTGAACCCAATAGAACATCTTTGGGCCATCCTCAAGCAGAAGGTGGAGGTGCGCAGAGTCTCAAATATCCGCCAGCTCCGCGACGTCGTCATTGAGGAGTGGAAGAGCATTCCAGTGACTACCTGTGAAGCTCTGGTAAACTTCATGCCCAGGAGAGTAAAGGCAGTTTTGGATAATGATGGTGGCCACACAAAATATTGACAGTTGACATGTTGTATGTTAATATTGACAACTTTTCCAAAGGGGTGTACTCACTTTTGTTGCCAGGGATTTAGCTTTTAATGGCTATATTTTGAGGGAAAAATAAATTAACTCTGTTATATATGCTGCAGACAGGCTACTTTTTCTTTGTGTCAAAGTGTCATTATGTCAGTGTTGTCCCATGAAGAGATATACTTAAATATTTGAAGAAATGTGAGGGGTGTACTCACTTTTGTGATACACTGTATATATATATATATATATATATATATATATATATATATATATATATATATATATTTAAAATAATAGAACTGTTAAACAGGTAAATTTGCTCTAAATATTCTTACATTTTGAACTTATTTTTCCTATATTTCTGTCCGTCTAGGATATATAGATAAAACTTACTTTCCAATATATATATATATGTTATATTTCTTCTAGCTGTAAATAATCATGGATCTGTACAGATTCTTTTTCGTTATCAGCTGTCAGCTGCGATAACCTTCTGGGAAAGATAGAGAAGAGGCTTCCCCGTTGTCTTCTCCGGAGTTTTGAATCAACAATACTCCTTCTAGATTTGCTATATAGCACAGTGTTTTCTGCTATTCAACCGGGGGCTGGCTATTATGGCTGCCCACACTTTATACGTGGATGGCCACCAGCAGGTAATGATTGAATAAGATGTATCCCTCTCCAATTTCAGGAAAACTGGTGGTAACTGATATTGTTTAGTCACGCATGGAACCAACCTACAAGCGAATGATTCCCCGATCGCTACAATATTAACACTTATCTCCCCCACATATCCCCCATAAACAGTGCATTTTACACTCTAACCCTGTACCCCGAGTGGATCTTGGGTTTTATACAGGATGAACATTTAAAAAGATGGTCACATTCACTTTGTATATCGTTAGTAAAAAGTAATTTTCCCAGGAACGACAACTCTGATGAACAGACCCTCGACGCTTTATTGATCACTCTAATCTTGAAGAGATTACGATTATTGAGGCCGGGAAAGTGTTCGGTGAACTCTTATCTTTCCCACGTATCCTCATAAACTTCACTTCTTACCTATTACTTGTATCGCTCATAGAACAACCCTTATAATAATTAATAGGAGTTGATAGGTTCGCCAGTCACCCGTTTCACAATCCTCCATGATTTTTAATAGAGGAATATAACTTTATCCCTTGTTTAGGATAGGGTTTCCGGTTCTTTCTAAGTTCTACTTCAACTAAATACTTCTGACGTCTCGGCCTAAATTCTTACTATTTCCTTCCATAATAGGAGTTGATAGGTTCGCCTATCGTCGGGTTCACATCTTTTGAACCGAAGTAGAGGTCTACCCCTTCTTTCCTGTTTAAAATTTGTTTCCCGGTTTCTTGTAAGTTCTACTTCAACTCCATACTTCTAACGTCTCCGCGTAAACTATGAATTTTACTTATTATTTCTTTCGATTTTTTCTCCCTTAATAGGAGCAGAAACGTTCAGCTGTTGTGCGGTTCACATCTTTTGAAGAGGAGTAGAAGTTTATTCCTTCTTTCTGATTGGGTCTATTTCAGCTCTATACTTCTAACGTCTACGCCTGAACTCTGAAATTTTATTTTATTTTTTATTTCCTCCTTCAATAAGAGTAGATATATCCGCCTATTGTCAAGTTCACACGCCACCCCGGTCTTGTGAAGAGGATTAGAGGTTTATCCCTTGCTTATTATTTATGATTTGATGTCCGGTTTCTTCTAAAGTCTACTTCAATTTTATACTTCTAACGTCTCCGCGTAAACACTGAAATCTGATTTACTATTTTTTCTCTCATTCAATATGAGTGTATAGGTTCATCTATCGCCCGCTTCAAACTCCTTCCCCGTCTTTTGAAGAGAAGGAGAGGTTTGTCCTCTGTTTCCTGTTTAGGATCGGACTTCCGGTTCTTTCTAAAATCTTTTTCTACTCTTTTGCTTCTATTAGCCCCTCGCATCTTCGTGGCGTTATTGCTCGCTTGGGATGAATTGATTTAAAAAAAAACTACATTTTGAGTGTCTCTTGGGTCTTGCATTGCGTGAACATAAAAAATTTAAATTGCTTTCGCAAAACTATATAGTCTCTCAACATCAGGCAGTCGTAACCATATGACTAGTTTACATAATTGTAAATTGCTTATGTCGCATAAGAAGCAAGAGGTCTAATGGTAATGCACTCGTAGTATTGTTAATTCTGGAGTCATAGTATAAAGATTTGACCTCTGACATGTTTACCTGATATATCCAAGAGAGCTCACCTTCGAAGTACTAGTCAGGATCAGCATTGCTTAACTTTGATGATCGAATGAGAACTGGTCCTTTAAAGGAGATTAAACCGTACTCCGTATGGCTGTTATACCTCGAAATCGACGGGAAAAATGTGATTTTTTTTAATATTGTTCATACAACAACCACTCAAGATAGAAGGTTAGTAACAGAAAAGAGATGTATATTATGACGATATGTATTATGGATAACGGTTGACCCTAGTCTTTAGGAGGTTAAGATTGCAGTGCCCAGGGAAGCATTTTTCCCTGTTCTATCTGTGTGGATCTTCCTCCTTACTAATGGAACAGCAAGAGAACGAGGATGAACCGACCAAATGTACGTGCCCTGGAAGCTTCTAAGCTAAAAACTAGTGAAACGTAGAACTGTAATTCGACAGAACTTCTGTCATGAGAATAGCTATAGAATCGCTAGAGGCCAGCAACGTTTCGTCTGGAGAAAAGGGGTTGTAGGGTGGAAAATAATTCATCACAAACAAGGCCGCGAAAATATTTGAAAAATGAACACATAGATACATACACACATGCATACATAAATACAAAATAATTAAAAAATACCATAGTATGACAAACCATTTCGGGTCACCATAACAATATCTGATGCAAACACGTTATTTTCATTTGTAAAGTTTGCAGAGCCGTTCCAACAAAAATAATCATCATGACTTGCTTAATGATTGTTCATGAATGGATGAATGGAGGAGGTTGGATGCTATGGAGCGTTGGCTGCGAACTCATTTCCATTAAACAGTATAATCATAGCAAAGACGACGCGATTTTTTATGATACTACCTCATATGGCCATAATGGCGGATATATGTACACAATGAAACACATATAAATAGACGGACATGGACATCAATATAGTAAGCTCACAAAGAGCGAGATAGCTCGATGAAGAATGACCAAATTGGGACTAAGTGGGTAGATTCATACAGATAACACAGGCAGATGAATGGAAAAGGAATAGATAGATAATAACTGACGGATATATATATATATATATATATATATATATGTGTGTGTGTGTGTGTGTGTGTGTGCATGCGTGCGTGTGATAACATGCGTGTGTGTAGAAACAGCGAGATTCGCGTACAATTTATTCGAAAACTAATTTAATTGGTTCATTGCTATTTCAGGTGGTGAGCGTAAATGTAGATATCAAAAGATAAATAAATATAGATAGATAGATAGATAGATAGATAGATAGATAGTGGCACCTGCACAATTCAAGATTTTACCTTAAATAGACCTTGTAAAACGTTTAAATTTGACACCACGTTTAATTTATTCATAATTAAAGATACCATCGCACCCTATATATATATATATATATATAGATAGATAGATAGATAGATAGATAGATAGATAGATAGATTTAATTCAGACATAATTAAAAATAGATATATTTGAATCAATTATTTTATATGGAGAGTGACAGATATGAACTGACTGAAGTAGATAGATAGATAGATAGATAGATAGACAGATCGATAGATTGATATTTAATTCAGACATAAATAAAGATAGATTTGAATAGATCATGATATATATATATATATATATATATATATATATATATATATATATATATATATATACAACTTCCACTCTCTATTTTTTATTCTTTATCTATTTATATATCAATCTATCTATTTCAGTCTCTTTATATATATATATATATATATATATATATATATATTTCAGTTGTATTATATATATATATATATATATATATATATATATATATATATATATATATATATAAACAGACTGAAATAGATAGATTGATAGATAAATAGATAGATAAGAATAGAAAAATAGAGAAAGAGTGTAAGTTTTTTATCTTAAATACACCTTGGAAAACTTAATTTTAACTCTACATTTAATTCATTCATAATTTAAATATATGTAAATTGACTGTGCTACATAAGATAGATAGATAGATAGATAGATAGATAGATAGATAGATAGATAGATAGATAGATAGATAGAAAATGTCTGCCTTTCACAGTGTCTTTGTGGCCTGATACATATATGTCTCTGTAAAGACACACTCTACCAAGTATGTAAGCATCATTTGCCTTCATAATTTACTCAATCTGAAATGCTTAATGTTCGGCATAAAGTTCATCTTGTGCCCACACTGCCAATAGCACGATGTTCCCATGGCGACAGGCTTTCGTGATTCATGAGCCTGGATTCACTACCAATTACAAGCGCTTCTTTGCACTGTTCGCTGGTATGCGCATGCGCCCTAGTTTATCTATATTTCTTTCTTGAATTTTCAGCTCCAATTGCCTTTTCCTGTAGTTTGCGCTTTCGGAAAGATGGACTTTGTTATTTTGAAGAAAGAATGAAAGATTGAATGAAGAAAGAAAGAAAGAAAGAAAGAAAGAAAGAAAGGGTAAAATGTCAGAAAATATAAAGATATATAATAAAAACAAACTAAAATTAAAAATATCAAAATGAGAGAAAATGACAAAGTATCGGCATCAAATATAAAACAAACAAAAGAAATAGAAAGGAAGTAAATAAAAAAGAAAGAGAATGTACATAGGAAGAGAGAAATAAAATAATGAATGATGTAGATGGAAAATGCATACAACAAAGAAAAATAAAAAGGAAAGAAAGAAAAAATGGGTAAAACTTAAAAACAGAACTGCAAGGAAAATAATAAAGAAGAAAAGACAAAAAAAAGAGAAACTGAAAAAATGTAAAGATAAGAGAAAATAAAGATATGAATAAAACTTACAAAAAGAATGATAAAAAGAAAAAATGTTAATCAAAAAAATAAAAAAAGCAAAAATATAGAAATATGGATGGAATCAAAACTAAAAACTGAATGGTACGAAATTTACCAAATTAAAATGTAAAACACATAAAAAGATGGTGTCTATGTAGTTAATATCATGTGATCATTATTGTTAGGCAGGTTAGGTTTCTTAATTTGCATCATAACAGTGGACAGAAAATGTGACACCGAAATCCGAAGGCGGTTTTGGACAGCGAGATATGCCTTCTAAAATTTAAGCAAAGTATTAAGAAACAAGAAAATTTAATTGGAATTAAAGAAAAAAGTACTGAACTGTTTTCCTATATGGCAATGAATACGGGACCATCTCCTCACAGATGGAAAAGAGACTTGAAGCAACAGAAATGTGTTTCTACGGAAGAATGCTGTTAATATGGTGAACTGAACACTTGACCAACGACAAAGTTTTAAAGAAAATGGAAACAAAAAGGACCCTTGTATGTAACATCAGAAAGAGACTGTTGAAATATCTTTGGTACATATGAGGATAGAGGGCTTGGAAAATTTGACACTCATATGACATATTGAAGATAAGAGGGTTAAAGCAATGCATAATCTACTTAACGAGATTGTATACATGGTTTTCAGAACGGGGATTAGGAGAGACAGCAAAAAGAAAAAAAAAATTGTGAGAGAACTTGAAAGGACAGGACGTTGTGGAAAGCCATGATCGCCCACATCCTGATGAGACACGACGCACAGACGAAATTGTCAATGAATTTAAAAGACATTTTTTTTAATGTCAAAAGATCGCAGCTATTCACCATTATTGTCCCCACGTAAAGCCGTTCACCATTATCAAGTTCACCTTTAAGCTTTGCATGATAATTTTCATAAATTTAGAACCTTTTCTGTTTTTCGTAAAAAAAAAAAAAATTCTTCACCCAACTAGGGACATCTTGCCCTATTACGGAATTATGCAGATTTCTTGACAAATGCACGACGGAAAGAAAGTTTATAATTTTGAATAACCAAAATAGCCTAGTGGGCAAAAGATTTTTTTTTCCAATCAAAATTCCTGATGGGATTCCTTCAGTCCGTTAAGTCGTCCAGTGCAAAGGGTTTTCGGTGTAAATTCCGAGACGTTTAATATTCAGCAGTTTCCTCGTATATAGACTGATTTGCAAAAAATAGACACATCCCTAGGGACAACTTGTAAAATTGCGTGATATTCGTAAAATAATCTTGTGCAAATAGAGTAAAAAACAAATTTACAACTTGAAATGGAAATGGCTGTAGACCATTTGGGAGTTAAAGCAATTTCTAAAATAAACTCCATGTTGCAACGAAGCCCTTTTGAAATTATTAGACGCAAGGTGTATTTTAGATACAAGGTCTGTTTTAGATACAAGGTGTATTTTTATACAAGGTCTGTTTTGATATGTGTGTGTACTTTCGTGCAAGGTGATATTTTATGCAAAAATATATCATTTTGTGCAATGCGTGTTTTAGATGCAAAGAATACAATTTTGGTGCAAGGTTCGATAAGGTCAAATTGGCAGCTGATCTTAGTACAATCTGTGGCTTGATAATTTTAATGCCTACAAAACGAAACTACCCTCTTTTAATCGTCTGAGAGACAACCTTTCTACCTTCCATTATCATATTTGATGCTGACCTCTAAGAGATTGACTCACTGCACATTCTCGGACTAAAATTTTCTGCTAGTATGCAGAGAAAAGTGTATATTGAATTAGTTGCTAAGTCCGCAGTACTGTGTTGATCTAAACAATTTTTTCTGCCAGAATCTATCTTATTTATAAATCTACAATTCGTCCTTGCTTTGAATATTGCTGACACATCTGGACTGACCCTCATGCTATATATTTACAGATTCTTGTTAAAATCCAAAGAAGAATCTACAATATTATTTGCCCTTACCTGGCAACTCGGCTTCAGTCACTTTCCCGACGCCGTAACACAGCTTCCCTGTAGCTTTTCTATAAATACGTTCCTGGCAATTGTTCTCTATGAACTTTCCTCTATGACAGCTAGACTCTATGAATTTAAGCGCAGTACTAGATTAATGGTAAGGTCTCATCATTTTACAGTTGAAATGGCTAAATATAACCGCAACTTCTATGCCAACAGTTTCTTCTCTCGCACTTCTCGTTTGTGGAACTCTCTTCCGTCCTCTTGCTTCTCTGTTGCTCTTCAAAATTTAAATCCAATGTCAATCGTTATCTTCTATCTTCTTAATCCTTGTTTTTTTATTGCCTTCTCTCCTTAATAGTATATTTTCTCATATTTTTTAACACTTGGTAACTCCTTGCGTCTTAATGGCTTTATTGCCTTGCTTGGCTGTAAATTATTTTTTAAAAATGGCGTGTTTTAGATGCATGGTTTGCAAAATATATTTTAGAGGCAAATATATTAGTTAGTGCAGTGTATGCATTACGTGCATTCAATACAGTTTCATGCAAGGCGAGAATTAAATGCAAGCCATTTTATTTGGTTGAAGATGAGTTTTAGATTCAAGGTGTGTCGTTTGGTGCAAGGCAGATTTTAGATGCAAAGAACGCAGTTTTCTAGAATGTGTTAGACGTGAGGTAATTCTTCTATGCAAAATGACATTTCGTTTTCACGAAAGAAGCATATGAACATTTAATGTGAAATTATATTCTATATATAACACCTGTAAGTTTTACAAGTTCGTCTTTGAAAAAGATACGACTGGGGAGTATCATGGCTGAGAGTATAACAACGAAGGTTAACGATCTTTTTCCCCATGTGTCGTGCCAAATCAGGACGTGAGCTATCCTGCCTCTCCCCAATATCCTATTCCTTGCAGCTAGTAACAACTTTTGGCCACTTGCTCCCACTTCCATCTCTCGTTCCGCTAACCATCCATAGAAGCTCGTCGGGAATATAACACACTGTACCCCAGGCCTCATCAAAATATTCTGTGAGTGTCTAATTCTCCAAGCCTCCTTCTCTCATTATATGACCAAGAAATTTCTACTGCTTCCTTCTGAGAATAAGGTTTTTGGTTACATTTTCCTTAAGAATTTTTCGTTGCGTACGGCTCAGTCCATGCATCATCCTCAGCATCCTTCTGCAGAACTGCATTTCTTTTGTCTACAGTTTTCTCGCCATTTAGGAAACAAATGTGCCGTATTCAGTGCCATACAAGGGGATTGATAACATAGCAGCTGGGTAGTCTTTTCTTTCTTATCCTGTTTCTTAGTACTTTGCTTTTGTTATTACTTTGCTTAGTACTTTTCTTAGTACTTTGCTTTTTTAGAACATTGCTTAGTACTTTTCTTAGTATTTTCTTTAGTACTTTTCTTAATACTTTGTTTTTTTATACTTTTTATTACTTTTCTTAGTACTTTGATTGATATTACATATCATCCGGGTACCCTATTATTTCTTTTCTTGTTTCATAGTACTTTGCTTTTCTTAGTACTTTACTTAGTACTCTTCTTAGTACTTTACTTTTTTAGTACTTTGCTTAGTATTTTTCGTAGAACTTTGGTCTTTTATTACTTTGCTTAGTACTTTGCTTAGTACTTCTCTTAGTAATTTGCTTAGTACTTTCCTTAGTACTTTTCTTCATACTTTTCTTAGTACTTTGCTTTTCTTAGTACTTTTCTTAGTACTTTGCTTTTCTTAGTACTTTTCTTAGTACTTTGCTTCTCTTAGTTCTGTGCGCGTTATGATTTTGGTGTCGCATTTTCCACCGAATAGGATTAACCAATTGGAATGAAACAACCCAAAAATAAAAATACAAGAATCTCATTCTGCTTTTTTTCCATAACTCTTTCTCTGCTGAAGCTCTAATAAAATTGAAACCTGTTAAATTGATAAGAGTTTTCTATTTGTTCTTTATCTTACCATTCTATCAAGTTCTGGTCCATATTTGATTTGTAGTTGATTCCTACCCATATATATATATATATATATATATATATATATATATATATATATATATATATATATATATCAATGCACACTACTGATGAGTCCCAAATCTAGGACGAGCCGACCGTCCAGTGATTTCTGCATTCCGTCGAGCATTCTTTTTAGACTGTATGATTATTTCAAATCCTCCTAATAATTTCTATTACTTATATATATATATATATATATATATATATATATGTGTGTCTGTGTGTGTGTGTGTGTGTGTGTGTGTGTGTAGTGCACGCTCCGTTTATTTGTTAATCATTACGTTTGTTTATAAAACAAAATTCCACTACTTCATTTTAGAAATTGCTTTGTTTACTTTAGAATACGAAAACTGAGCAGATATGCATGTGTCGAGAGTCTTTGAAGAAATTTGCGCTTAAAGGCTCTAGTCGGCTTCCCTCGTTCAGCGTGACACATTGTGTCTAAAGCACATCGGATCTAACAAAAGTTTTATCTGCTACAGTTCGAATCCTGGCGGAGGACGCATCTTTCCTTTAATAAGATTTCTCAAATATTCAGGCCGGTCGAAATTTGGATAAAAATACTGTTTAATTAAAAATTACTGTTTAATTAAGAAACAAAGCTTCTACTCAAATATGAGTGCCCATCAAAAATAATATTTAAACAAAATAAACTATATATATATATATATATATATATATATATAGTCAAACCTAGTGAGCCAGACAAACCTACCCAGGTTTCTGCTTTACGGTTGTATTGAGCTCTTTTTAGTTAGTTGTTTACTCGTGTCAGGGTTTTTTCTGTATCTGTGCGATTTTTTTCGACAGACTTTTATGTTCCTGGCTCTTTCTTTTTTTTAAAACCTTTTTTTCCTTCGAGATTGATTTGATTATTGGCAAATCAAAAATTCGAAGGTTTTTCGAACAGTATAGTTACCTATATATATATATATATATATATATATATATATATATATATATATATATATATATATATATATATATATATATATATATATATATATATATATATATATAGTTGGATAAAAAATACTGTTTAATTAAAATAAACAAAATGAGTATCCATCAAGAATAACTTTTAAACTAAAATAAAAAAATATGTTGCATTTAATTAGTTTCCTAGAATAAATTGTCTTTGTTTACGTGAGGATACGAAACAGCAGATATGAATGTTTTGAGAATTGGCAGAGAATGTGTGTTCAAAGCACTATTCGTTTTTTTTTTGTTTTTTTTTTGTTTTATTTTATTGTAAGTCCTGCGTGGCAGAGCGGTTAAGGTACGCTAGATCCAATAACGGTTCCCCATACGGCATGCAGGTTTGAATCCTGTCGGAGGATGCATATTTTTCTGATAAGATTCTCGAATATTCAGGCCCATAGATTTAGTCGAATAAAAATTAATTAAAAAACAGAATTTCTACTCGAAAATGGGTATTCATCAAAATAACATTTAAACGAAATAAATTAAAAATAACACACACACAAACACATACACATATACATACACACGCACACACACACATACACGCACACGCACATATATATATGTGTGTGTGTGTGTGTGTGTGTGTGTGTGTGTGTGTGTGTGTGTGTGTGTGTGTGTGTGTAAAATATAAATATATATATATATATATATATATATGTATAATTATTTATATATTATATGCGCGGTACTTATTAGAAAGCGCTCATATATATGTATGAGTCCCGGCGGACGACCAAGTATGTATATGTGTCTGCATACATCGATGTTTGCGTTAGTACGATGAATAACAAAACGACGAAATTTCCCCCACCACTTCCACAATAACACCAATACACGCAATCTACATAAACCCAAATTTTTTAAAACATTAATCAGTTTGTCTGACGATCGCTAAAGCGTGAAACCCAGGGTCACAAACTCACATCTATCCAAAATATATATATATATATATATATATATATATATATATATATATATATATATATATATATATATATATACGACTGCAGTTGAAGTCTAGCATATTCATTTTTGTTTAGGATTTTTACTGCTTTTTTAATGATTGCATAATGACTGTCTGAGTCATGACAGAAATAAGATAAAGAACGTTCGGTCAATCCTCACTTTCCAGACTTGTCAGAGTTCAAAATCGTCTGGTGGGGGAGACATTTCCCACCATACAACCTCTTGCCCACAAGCGTAACGTTAGATGTTTGTTAGCAACTCTGTCGCTAATTCCATGCTAAATATTAATTCAGCTGACCAACAGTTCAAGCCTTTACAGGTCGGACACGAAAGACGATTTCGTCGGAGTCGAATCAGCCTAAAATCGTCCGTGTAAGTAGATAGTTCTACTCAGACAGCTTTTTTCCCCCAATCACCGTTACATTGGACCCGACTCACGCGTGGTTGCTTTCCTGAACACTTTACTCATATAGTTAAGGGTCAATTGGTATCTATCTTCCTTATCCTGATAATATCCACCTCCTTCTACCTTCTGTTCCATTCATAACACACACTTTATTCATTCACTATAATCCTCTACTTTTACTAATTCTTGGGCCTTATTTTATTAAAACGAATAGTACATCGGTGGATATTTTATTAAAAACGAATAGTAAAATGGGTGATATTTTATTAAAACGAATAGTACTTAAATGTTTGGGGAATGGGTGATATTTTATTAAAACGAATAGTACTTTGGCAATGGGTGATATTTTATTAAAACGAATAGTACTTAAATGTACTGTACTTTTAAAACAATGGGTGATATTTTATTAAAACGAATAGTACTTAAAATGTAACTTTTTGCAATGGGTGATATTTTATTAAAAACGAATAGTTTAAATGTACTGTACTTTGGCAATGGGTGATATTTTATTAAAAACGAATAGTACTTAAATGTACTGTACTTTGGCAATGGGTGATATTTTATTAAAACGAATAGTACTTAAATGTACTGTACTTTGGCAATGGGTGATATTTATTAAAAACGAATAGTACTTAAATGTACTGTACTTTGGCAATGGGTGATATTTTATTAAAAACGAATAGTACTTAAATGTACTGTACTTTGGCAATGGGTGATATTTTATTAAAAACGAATAGTACTTAAATGTACTGTACTTTGGGAATGGGTGATATTTTATTAAAAACGAATAGTACTTAAATGTACTGTACTTTGGCAATGGGTGATATTTTATTAAAAACGAATAGTACTTAAATGTACTGTACTTTGGGAATGGGTGATATTTTATTAAAAACGAATAGTACTTAAATGTACTGTACTTTGGGAATGGGTGATATTTTATTAAAACGAATAGAATAGTTAAAATGTAATGGGTGATATTTTATTAAAAACGAATAGTACTTAAATGTACTGTACTTTGGGAATGGGTGATATTTTATTAAAAACGAATAGTACTTAAATGTACTGTACTTTGGGAATAGTACTTAAATGTACTGGGGGAATATTTTTTATTAAAAACGAATAGTACTTAAATGTACTGTACTTTGGGAATGGGTGATATTTTATTAAAAACGAATAGTTAAATGTACTTTTGGGAATGGGTGATATTTTATTAAAAACGAATAGTTTTTTAATGTACTGTACTTTTGGGAATGGGTGATATTTTATTAAAACGAATAGTGTACTTAAATGTACTGTACTTTGGGAATGGGTGATATTTTATTAAAAACGAATAGTACTTAAATGTACTGTACTTTGGGAATGGGTGATATTTTATTAAAACGAATAGTACTTAAATGTACTGTACTTTGGGAATGGGTGATATTTTATTAAAACGAATAAATGTACTTAAATTAAAAACGAATAGTACTGTGTACTTTTTGGGAATGGGTGATATTTTATTAAAAACGAATAGTACTTAAATGTACTGTACTTTGGGAATGGGTGATATTTTATTAAAAACGAATAGTACTTAAATGTACTGTACTTTGGGAATGGGTGATATTTTATTAAAAACGAATAGTACTTAAATGTACTGTACTTTGGGAATGGGTGATATTTTATTAAAACGAATAGTAATAAATGTACTTAAATGTATATTTTATTAAAAACGAATAGTACTTAAATGTACTGTACTTTGGGAATGGGTGATTCATTCATTTCTTTCTCTTTTCAACATCAGGTTGTGTTTGTCGCGACTTGCGAAGAATATTTAAGATTTCCTAGTTATCTTGATTTAAAGTTGTAATCAGAAGCTGCGAAATGAGGACTGAGGCTAAGAAAAAAGTTTTCTTTTCAACATTTGTTAAGCCAAGGATTGAATATATTTCCCTTAATCACATGTCAGTGTTTTCTTTTTGTTTTTTGTTTTGTTTGTTTTTAGTTTCTCGCTTTTTATTGGCGCAGTTTTACGCTTTCCGTTTAATTTTCTTTCCTTTCCTATTTTCTTTCATTTTCACTCGTCGACTTAATGCTTTTCTTTTTTCTTTCTTACTTTTCTACTTTTTTCTCTTTTATCTAATACTTTTCTACGTTGTTTGTTCATTTAATTCCTACATTGTTTATTCCTTTCTTTCTTTCTTTTTATTTTTATCTATTTTATATCTTTCTTTCATTTTCATTCTTTCATTCATTCATTCTTTCATTCTTTCATTCATTCATTCTTTTTCATTTTCATTCTTTCATTCTTTCATTCATTCATTCATTCATTCTTTCATTCTTTAATTCATTCATTCTTTCATTCATTCATTCTTTCATTCATTCTTTCATTCATTCATTCTTTCATTCATTCATTCTTTCATTCTTTCATTCATTCATTCATTCATTCATTCATTCATTCATTCATTCATTCTTTCATTCATTCATTCATTCTTTCATTCATTCATTCTTTCATTCATTCATTCTTTCATTTATTCTGTCCTACATTTTTCATATAATACCTGTTATCTTTCTCATGTTATTGCCTTTAATTTCTTTTCTCTTCCAATGTTTCTTTCTTTTTGTTTTTTCTTTCTTTGTTCCATTCTGCCTTTCTTTTGTATTTTTCTTTCTTTCTTAAATTAATAACTGCTTTTCTTTTTCATGATTTATTGCATTCAATTTCTTTCTTTCTTTACTTCTTTTTCATTCATTCATTCATTCATTGTGTTTCTTTCTTCTTGATATGTTTTCTATTTTTCATTTTCTTCACTTAGTGCCTGCTATCTTTCTTATGGTTTATCGCCTTTACCTTCTTTCTTTCTTTCTTTCTTCCACTCTATCTTTCTTTCTTTCATTCTTTCTTTCTTTCTTTCTTCCATTTTTTCTTTCTTTTTTATTTTCTTTATCTATTTCTTCTATTTTTTCTTTTTTCATATATTTCTTTTTATTTTCCTTTCTTTCTTTCTCTTTTTCTTTCTTTGCTTATCTGTTTCGTTCTTTCTTTTTATGTTCGGTCTTTCTCTCGTTTTATAAATTCTTCCGTTTTTTTTCATTACCTACTTATCTTTCTTTCTTTCTTTCTTTCTTTCTATCTATTTTTCCTTTTTTTTTTTTTTTTCTTTTCTTTTTTTCTTAATTCCTGGCATCTTTCGCATAATTTATTTTCTTTATTTTCTTTCTTTTTTATTTTACTTTCTTTCTTTCTTTCTTTCTTTCTTTTTCTTTCTTTCTTCCTTCCTCCCATTCTTTCTTTCTTTCTTTCTTTCTTTCTTTCTTAACACAATCCCTGCTTTATTTCTCTTAATTTTTTGCCTTCAATTTCTTTCATTTTTTCTTTTGTCGAATTCTTTATTTTTTAATCTATTCTTTGCACATTTTTACTCTCTCCAATTAATTGTTCTTTCCTTCTTTCTTTCATTAATCTTTTTGTCTTCTCTTTTCTTTTATTTCTCCTTTTTCTTTCTTTCTTTCTTTTTCCCCTGCAGCAATGTTTCTTTCCTGTTTCTTTTTTTTAATTTCTTTCGTTCTGTTTTGCTTTCTTACAGTTCTTCATTGTTTTCTTTCTTTTTTCTGACTGATTTAGTCTTTGTTTATTTCGGCTAAACGCCATCGCAGCGCCACTGAAATAAAAAAAAAAAAAAAAAAAAAACCCAAAGCTGATAAAAGTGAATCACAGGATGAAACTTGCAAACTGCTAAGCCGAAATGATAAGCGATTTTCGAAAAATCAAAACACATAAATCCGAATAAGTGAAATATAATTAGTTTCTCGTAAGCGCTGATAATTTACATGCGCGACGAGATTCCAGAAAAAAAGGATGCTCAAAAAATCGCTGTGCGCAAACGAAAAAAAAAAAGGCGGGAAAACTGCTTACTTATAAGGGGGTTTTAAAAATTATAACCAGCATAAAAAGAAAACATTCTTCGAATTAATGGATATTGCATTAAAAAATAATATCGTGCTAGATTCGCTAATATTTCAATTCTTTTGCGAAATCTAGAAGATAGTTTAAAAACAAATGAAATTCTAAAAACATCAACAAATTTCAAGGCTGTAATATTTATTCGTATTAGCGATGTGAAAGAAAGAAAAAAGAAAAGCATTAAGGCAAGAAAGAAAGAAAGAAAGAAAGAAAGAAAGAAAGAAAGAAAGAAAAATTAAGGCACAGAGAGGAATTAGAAAGAAAGAAAGAAAGAAAGAAAGAAAGAAAAGAATTGAAACATATATAGAGGAAATAAGAAGAAAACGAAAGAAAGAAAGAAAGTATTAAGGCACGAAGAGAGGATTTAGAAAAAAAGAAAGAAAAAAGAAAGAAAGAAAAAAATGAAAGAAAGAATGAAAGAAATAAAGAAAAGTATTAACACACATAGAGAAGCATAAGAAAGAAAGAAAGAAAGAAAGAAAGAAAGAAAGAAAGAAAGAAAGAAAGAAAGAAAGAAAAATGAAAGAAAGATTGAAAGAAAGAACCGCATTAAGATACAAAAGAAAAGAATGAGAAAGGAGAATGAAAACTAAAAGAGTTAAGGCACAGAGAAGAATTAGAAAGAAAAAAGAAAAAAAGAAAGGAACGCATTATGGCACAAAAGAAAGAAAGAAAGAAAGAAAGAAAAAGAATAAGGGACAGCAGAGAGGAATTAGAAAGAAAGAAAAAAGAAAGAAAGAAAAAAAGAATGAAAAAAGAAATGAATTAAGGCGTATAGAGAGGAATTAGAAAGAAAGAAAGAAAAAAGAATGAAAAAGTAATGAATTAAGGCGTATAGAGAGGATTTAGAAAGAAAGAAAGAAAGAAAGAAAGAAAGAAAGAAAGAAAAAGAATAAGGCACAACAGAGAGGAATTAGAAAGAAAGAAAAAAAGAAAGAAAGAAAAAAAGAAAGAAAGAAAAAAAGAATGAAAATAGAAATGAATTAAGGCGTATAGAGTGGAATTAGAAAGAAAAAAGAAAAAAAAAATAAGAAAACAGAGAGGAATTAGAAAGAAAAAAGAAAAAAAAGAAAGAAAAAAAAAAAAGAAAAAAAAAAAAAAAAAAAGAAAAAAAGAATGAAAATAGAAATGAATTAAGGCGTATAGAAAGAAAGAAAGAAAGAAAGAAAGAAAGAAAGAAAAAGAAAGAAAGAAAGAAAAAAGCATTAATGCACAAAAGAAAGCAATGATGAAAACAGCAAGGGTGGTGATATTTGTTCAAATAACTTGTAGAATATTGGAAATGATTAATCTCAGAATGTCAAACAATATGTAAGTCACTGATATGCAACTCAGCATCAGTACAAAGGAATAAGTGGAAAGTAATGCTAAAAACAACAATGATGGGGATATTCGTTCAAATAACTCATAGAATAATTGCAATACATCATCTCAGAATTTCAGACGATGTTTAAGTCAATGTTTTGCAAGTCAATCTCAGTACAGACGAATAAACGAAAAATGATGATAAAAACAACAATGAATGGGATAAACATGAAAATAAAAACATCGTTTTGAATCACTCATGGAAGCAACTGGAATCTGTCGGCTTGAAAGCAGTACATACATTTCGATTATATATTCATTTTATTGATTCTTCCAACTTCAGTTGGGACACCCTAATTTCATTCAGTTTTGGAAATAAGACGAAATGAAATATGGACTCCATTTTTTTAGTTCAACATCAAAGAGTTTCATTCTGCAATGGAAAAAAAATCAAATATCACAACATCAAACAGATAACATTTCTTTTTCCCTTGAACTTTATTTATTTTTACTAAAAAGATTTTTTTTTTCAACTTCAGTTTGAACATGCACAGAGAATCGACTAACGCGGTGTAACTCTTATTTAAATTGGATTCTTGCGGAAAGGTAGCCCTCACCGTCAAAGTTATAACTCTAGTCGACGTAGCCAGAGCTGTTCAACAAAGTAAAAAATCTAAGTTTTAAAGCGGGACAATAGTGAAAGTGTTTATTCTTATTAAGAAAGTCACACGCTGGTATAGACAAAAAAAAATAAAAATAAAATAAAATAAAATAGACAGCTTTAAATCCATAATTGATTCAGGCTCAGAATAGACGTTTTTTAGTTTGTTTTTGTTTTTTTCATGGTCAGTTCAGAACGTCACAAGTTAAGACGTACATAAAGAACATTGATTTTGCACTGAACGGAAAAATATTTCAACATCCTGTTATATTTTTGATCAAGAATATAACTTTATTTACACTATTAATATTGTCCTAATCTTTTTGTTTTAATCACAACATTTCGACAGTTGTGCCGTCCGGACTTCCTCAGGTTTTACCGATCTGTGTAACCTACAGAAAATTCCAAACCGAACCCTTCATTTAATCTACAGAGTTCCCGTTCTACTTCTAGGGATATCGTCAAGTTCTTAGTTTAATTAGTACTGTGCATTTTTGCTCACCCCTTTCCACTGAGTGCAAGTACACACTGCCCGATCCAGGGATTGAACTCACAAGTAAATCAACTATGTCAATAAATTCACAAAAACAACGCGTTTACCCACTAAGCCATTATCCCATAATGATAAATGAAATAAGAACTATACGAAATCCCTAGACATGAGCGGTCGAACGAGAACAGTTTAACTCTGTAGATTAAATAAAGGGTTTAGTTCAGAATTCCCTGTAGGTTACTCAGATCCATATACACAACAGCCGAAACGATGTGATAAAAACAACAAAAATGAGGACAATATTCCGAATATATGTATGTAAATAATGATAACTCCCCGTCAGAGAAATTCAGAAAGAAAAAGAATGTATCTACTAACTAGAACATATTGTGGGGTAAGGCAGCTTGGAAAACTTAATATTCACAGGTCGTATTGAGAGAAGGAGGGATAGATTGAAACATCAAGCAACTAACCTAATTAGGTAAATGGACGTCAAGGCAAGGATAAGGAGGGATAATAATTTGTTTGGTTTGGTTTGTTTTACGGTATATCAACACCAATGGGTCATTTAATGCCGGCAACTTTTTCTTTCCTGGTAATATTTTGTTTTGTCAAAAATCTATTTCTGGTAATATTTTTTCCTCAAAAATGTATAGCTCGTAACATTATTTTTTCAAAAACATATTGCTGGTAATATTATTTTAAAAAATGTATTGCTGGTAATATTTTATTTTTTTTCGAAAATATATTGCTGGTAATAGTTTTTTTTTTTCCTTTATTAAAAATTTCAGGTAATAATTTTTTACAAAGTATTTCTGGTATTAAAGCCTATTTTTACACTTTCATAAGCCTTTTTACCTCAGTTTCGGAGTTAACTATTTACCCATAGCTGGGACCCTAACATGTGCTACGACCCCGGTTCAGGGTGAACCTGGGAACACCAACAATTGGTCCCATGCTCTTCAAAACCTCCTGATCAGAGGCCTTGTTGTTGAACGTAGTATATCCTCTTACCCAGGACGCGGATGTAGTTTATCGTCATACCCAGGACGGGGAGGGATAGTAAAGCGTAAAAACTGAGTATAGAGACAGAAGTAAATGGTTGCTATCCGCATAGATACCAAGCTGAAAGCTGATACCATCAGGAAGGTCGTTAATGTAAATTAGAAACAATGTTTTTGCTAAAACTGTGTAAATATAAAGGCTCAAAAGATGGCAGTAAAAAAAAAAACACTTGGTGAATTCTAGATACCGCCAAATGCAATATACCCGTGACAAAAAACGGAATAATATATCGGTCAGAAGGTTATCGTTAGGATTCATATCAGAGATGAAATTAATAAAAAAAATGCTGAAAAATATATTGGCCTAAACGTTGTAAGAACAACAAAAATTAAAATTATTTACATTTTTGGACTGTTGCCTTCATCTTCGCGACGTTTCGACCGTTACACGCTCTGGCCTTCTTTAAGTGATTAGAATTTCTAACTGAACCCTTTATTTCGTACACTGTTCTAGTTCCACGTGCCATGTCTCTTCCGGGTGTCTCAGTATCGGTTATCTCCCTTTAACTCAACTCTCCAAGTTTTTGTTCATCTTAGCTGTAGCCAGGTATTGAACTCACAACGCTTTGGGTGAAGTCACTGGATTCAAGCAACGCTTTTAACTACTGGTCTATGTTTCCCTTGTATTAAGATATTTTCCATAAAAACGTAAGAAATAATCCTCTACCTTGAGTGGTTCTTGAGATTTGTATTACGCAAACTTTAATTATAAAAAGAATATGAAACTAAGTTACAATTCAGAATAGTGTATGGAATAAAGAATATATTTCATATCAAACCCGGGGCCATGATTGGAGACAGAAGTTAGAACGATTATCCGACAAATAAAGAGAATAAGGAAAACATTTCATCTAAAGACAACAGAAACTTATAAAGCTGATAAATACATTGGTCAAATAATCTGATAAATGTGTGAAATAAGAAAAGAAAAGGTTATTTTAACGGCACCGATAAAATAGAGAAACATGCTTTTAATCTTATTTTACCGGTCTCGGTAAAATAGACACCCATTCTATTTTACCGGTAAATATTTCTAATATTACGAAGGCAGGTAATGTTTAAAAAAAACAAAACGCAGTTTTAACACGGAAGTTTATTTATTTCCACCATTAATTATTAATACACAAGTTCAAATCATTTACTCATTATCAATGATTAAAAGAAATATAGAAGTTTTTGTATATTTTAAGCACTTTAGGAAAAACAGTCTCTGCGAATCCCAATCTTGCCTTTGGGCATGGTTCTCTTTTCTAATACACTTCAGGTGGACCCACTGAAGAGAACGGTCACTCACCACAGAAGCCATGTTGTTCAAGTCCTGCTTACACAGCTCACACAACCATTGTGCTGATGATCTGAAATATAATATATTCTTAGTTCTAAAACACTATTTATATTTACCGGTAAAGTAACCATGGTCTCCATTTTACCGGGGCCGGCAAAATAATGTATTCGAATAAAAAAAAAAAAAATCCATCTGAAAATTCTCAAAAAAGAAACCTCTTTCGTTTAAAACCAATCAAGATTTTCTTTTTATCTTGACGTCAACTGATCAAATCTTTAAATAGTTCTGTTTTTAGAAACTGACATTTTGAAAAGGCTTTTACATCTACCGAGGAAAGAATTCAAAGCGGGAAAGTAAAAAAAAAAAATCCATTAAAGAAAAAAAAAAAAATTCTACGTAATTGGTACATTAATATTTGCCTGCAACGTTTGTAAGAACAAAGATTCTGATCTGTAGAAATCCGTGATATAATGAAAAGACATTCTTTCAAAACTTCAAAGAACTACTAAAAGAAAAAAAAACGTTTTAAAAGTAGCAAAGCGGAACACAGTAACCAGAAAACAATGTGGTGCAACAGAAATGCATTATCTTCAAATTCCACGCAATAAATTAAGGCCAATAAATATGTCACCTGAATGTTGTGTACAACAGAAATTAAAAAGTAGTTTGTGAATAGGGGAAAATGGCGAGAAGTAAAAAAACTCATCTCAAAACAAACCATTGCAGGGAATTAAATATTATTTTTTTGATAAATCTTCTTCTATGTCCTTTGTCCAGGACGTGGGCGATCATCGCTCTCTACAACATCCTCTCTTTTGTAGTTTTGATTAAGATTTATCTTTTGGTTATCATTCCTAGTGGTTGTTCGGCCAACCATTTAAACAACTTCATAAGTAGTTTATTCTTCCGTCCTGGCTATGACGATAAACTACATCCGGTAGCAAGGATTCTGGTCTGGAGATTTTGAAGCGCATAGAACCACCTCTTAATTGCTGCTGTTCTCAGGTTCACCTGGAGTGGTAGCATCTTTTAGGGTACCACCTGTGCCAAATAGGCAAAGTTCAAATATTAGAGTTCGATGTCAAAATACTATGAAAATATAAAAATACATTCTTCTACTAGAAGTGCTAGCAATGCATTTTGGTAAATAGATTTTTAGATTTTTATAAAAAAAATGTTACTAGTAATACATTTTTGTAAGAAAAAAAATATTACTGAAATGTATTGGCAAGAAAACCATTCCCAAAGGCAAGTTTGGGATTTGCAGAGACTGCTATACCCGAAGTGCTTAAAATATACAAAAACTTCTATATTTCATTTAATAATTGATGATGAGTACATGATTTTAACTGGTGTTTTTAAACAACTGACGGTGGAAAAGATTTTAAATTGTATTAACAATTGATTGTGAAAATAAATAAACTTCTGTATTAAAACTGTGTGTTGTTATTTTAACATTACCTGCCTTCAGAATAATAAAAATATTGGCCTAAGAAAATGTTTTAGCCAGCAGAAATAAACTATATCCAATTTCAAAATATAATTACGTAATCTCTACTCAACACAAATAAACAGTATTTGGAACTAGTATAGAGTATATCCTCCATTTGCTAGTTTCAGCTTGTATTTGATTTTTCATGGATTTGATCAAGTTATTAACAATCCTCTGATCCATATTTTGCCACTCCTTTAGCAGTGTTTCTTTAAGGGTTGCCACTGACGTGATTTTGGTTGCACGCTCTCGAAGTTTTCGGTCAAGGTGCTCCAAGACGTGCACTATTGGATTCATATCAGGACTTTAAGGCTACCCATGGCAGTGACTTGATTCCTTGCGATTTCTTCCAGGCCTTTTCTACTCTGCTCGTTTGACATGGCGCGCCATCTTCTTATCAATATGATTGATTTCAAATAGTGGGAGTAGGCCTTTCTCTAATATTTGACAGTATTTTGGACTATTCAACCGCTCGTCAACAAGAATCAGCTCAGATTTCCCTCCAAACCAGACAGCGCCCCACAACATTACTCCAATCCCTCCATGTTTCACGGTCGCCTGCAGATATTCAGTGTTCCAAGTCTCTTTCTAATTTCTCCAAACATAAACATGTCTCAAATTCGAATACTGGCAGAATTTACTTTCATTTGTCCAAATTACAGACTGCCAAATTTCATAATCTTTCTTGTATTCTCTCGCCCAGTTTTATACGACTGTTCCTATTAGCCTCTGAAATCAATGTCTTCTTTGTTGCAACTCTTCTTTGATAGTCTAGCTCTCTCAGAGCCTTTCTCACTGCATATGGCGACATTTCCGTGCTGTTGACGACATTTTCGAAGCTCTGAAGACGGTTTCTGATGTGTTCCATCTTCAGTGCCCTTTTCCTTCGCTCAGACACGATGCTTGGTCTTCCTGAACGTTGTTCCACACGACAATGGCCTTCTTTATTAAATTTCTTGACAATATTATTAACCATTTGATGATTAACCTGGAAAAACCTAGCAATTTCTCGATTTGATTTGCCACATTGATGCCATCCTATTATTTACCCTCGTGGAAATTCACCAATTTTCTTACTTCCGCGAACTTTCATTGCAAAATATAAGTTAACTATCGTTCATAGACGAGAGTAGCTTGATACTAACACGGTATTGTCTGGAAAAAGAAGAAGAGACATTATTAAACAAGCCAAAATTACTGTAATTAAGGGTGGCTAAAACATATAGCCCACTGTACGCTTTCAAAAAGGAAAAGAAAATAACATTACCAACAATACGTTTTTATTTAAAAAAAAAAAAAAAAAGATAGTACCAGATATCGGATAATAGGTACTTGTTCTCATGCCTACATTTGGAGATTATCTCTGATTACTAAACAAAAAATCAGAGATAATCTCCAAATGTAGGCATGAGAACAAGTACCTATTATCCGAATTCATACCAAACGGATAAAACAGACAAACCACCAACAATCACAATTTAATTTCAAGATACCATCAAAATAATTGCATCTATCATTATTATAATTGCACCACCATTAGTAATCACTTTAACTGCTTTACAATACCTATTAACTAACAATATTATCATTACCACCAACACACAGCACCATCACTTACACATCACACCCACTATTAACATATAAATCCACAACAATCTTTATTACTCTCCCAGCATATTTAATACCTTAAAAAAATATTATCAGATATAATTTCCATATGTAACCATGAGAATAAACACCTATTACCAGGCAGCTTTAATATAATAACAATAATAATTATTTACACAGAATAC
Organism: Acanthosepion pharaonis; assembly: GCA_903632075.3. NCBI lineage: Eukaryota > Metazoa > Mollusca > Cephalopoda > Sepiida > Sepiidae > Acanthosepion > Acanthosepion pharaonis. The sequence continues at coordinate 608,417 of CAHIKZ030004634.1, read as the reverse complement.
CTATTATCAGGATTTATAACAAAATAAATTAATACATATAACAAAATAAAACAAAAATAAAATAAAACACCAACAACCACTTTTTAGTTCAAGCTACCACCACTATAACTACATTCATGGTTTTATCATTCTCCCACCACCGTTACTAATCATTTCTACCAATTTACAATTTCTACCTATTTACAATAACTATTAGCTAACTATCATTGTCACCAATCCCTTGAAACATTACTATCACATCATATCATATAGACCCGTTATTAAATTGAACTACCCTCTCACCCAGCACATTGAATATTAAACTAAACATCACCATATAAATTAACCAATAAGGATTACAAATTTCTACCTGTTACATATACACAGTCACCAAAACAAACAAATAACCAGCTTTAAATATAACAAATAAACCCCCATTTTTTTTCAAAAATTTAAAATAAATATAAATAATAATAATTTTTACCTATCATAAATTTACATTAAACCCCACCACACGTATATACATACATGCGAGGAAATATTTTCAGCGAAAAATACATAATATGACATGTATACATTCACGAGACATTAACGAGACATTTCCGCCACACTTCCAATGTTTAAATTTCAACATTTCAACATACAAATGCGTGTGTATAGACATAACACCACCCGTATACATACATGTGTCATAGCCGAAACTGCCCACATATGTTTATATATGTATGAGTCCCGACAGACGACCAAGTATGTATATGTGTCTGCATACATCGATGTTTGCGTTAGTACGATGAATGACAAAACGACGAAATTTCCCCACCACTTTTTCAATAACACCAATACACGCAATCTACATAAATCCAAATTTTTTAAAACATTAATCAGTTTGTCTGACGATCGCTAAAGCGTGAAACCCAGGGTCACAAACTCACATCTATCCAACCAAATATATATATATATATATATATATATATAGATAGATAGATAGATAGATAGATAGACCTAGTGAGCCAGACAAACCTACCCAGGTTTCACCTACGCGGATCGTCAGGGAAAGTTGGCTCTTTTGTTAGTTGTTTACTCGTGTCGGGTTTTTTTCTTTGGGCTTCAAACCTGTATCTGTGCGATTTTTTTCGATAGACTTTCATGTTTCTAGCTCTTTCCTTTTTTAAAACCTTTTTTCCCTCGAGATTGATTTGATTATTGGCAAATCAAAAATTCGAGGGTTTTTCGAAACGAGTATAGTTACCTATATATATATATATATATATATATATATATATATATATATATATATATATTTATATATATATATATATATATTTATTTTTTTTTTTTTTTTCTTTTCTGAAATAAATTATATAAAATTGTCCAAATTGTGTTTGTAAAATAAAACATTACTGTTACACTAGATACATGCATAAAACAATCCATACATTCACTTAAAAGTAAAAATAAAATACATCCTTGATAATGTCTAAAACCATATCCGAAAGCGTTCGAATGTACAAAACATTTGGACAATTATTATATAATTTATGTCCAGAAAAAGAAGAAAATTATAAGAACACATGAAACTTTATATAAAAACACTGTACTTTGTGAGTCGTTTTTAATGAAACTTTCATATATATATATATATATACATATATATATATAATAGGAAAGAACTCGTTAGGTAAATAATCCAAAGTTCTTTAGTATTTTTGTTATTATTTTTAAAAAGTAGTGCTCGATACAAAAGTAGAGCATAAATATAATTATTTATCTAAAAATATGATTCCAACACGCTACATAAGAGTTCTCATGTTTCAAAACAAGAGCCGAAAACTTCATTATAATTATTTGAATTAAATTGAATTAAAGTAAGCTATGTTCCATCTTCAAGCGAGATTTTTTTTTTTTTTTGGAATAACTCATTTCTGAAATTTACGTGTTTTAAAATTATATTCATTATTGAAATCAAATTTTCTATGGTAACGGCTAGAGCAATTGTTTAAAGAAAAAGGGGCTTATGGTGTTAATAATTTGTATCAGTATAAAGTTACATTCACAGATGTCAAGTTAGAGTAAGGTTGGGGGTGTCTAAATTTAAAGCGGAAGATGATTTCGCCTCGTCTGGTTTGAGTGTCTATGGAGATTTATTTATTTTTTTATTTTATTTTTTTCTGAAAGGGTTTTGTGTATATAAAAACTGTCGTAAATCGCTAACATTTGTTTTTTGACGACTTCATAAAGGGTTATCTTTTTTTGCAGGGCATTTAAACTATTTATTAGGATTATGGATTTTAAAAATTATTTTATTGTTTTTTATTGTTTGTTTGTTTTTATGCTAATTATTTAATGCAAAAATTTGATGATGTCGGCAAAAAACCGTTAACTCATGTCTATTGTTTAATAGATTTTTATTATTTAGAAACTTAATAATATGTAGTTTTTCATGTAGGCATAAAGGGCATGGGTCATCCCAAGTTTTACAAGTTCTAGTTTTGTTTATAATTTTCCATTTTACTTTTGGTGTTTTATTCATTTCCTTGAAATGCCAAAAATATTTAGATAGAGATGTCTGATTTCTTTTATTTATATTGTTGAAAGAGCACTTATGCTGCCTCCATCTGGCTTCAAATTCATTCTTCGTAGACCCAAAGTATATCCTATAAGTATTAGGACTCTCAATGGATTAGATAGTACATTGGTATACCACAGATTTAACGCAGCATTTATTTTCCAATTGGCAGTCTTCTGGGTTTCTACAATCACATAATTTTTCACTGTTTTTATCTAATTTAAGTGTAGGGTTTTTATTAATACTATTCAGGCACGGGGGTTTGTTCAGGATTTTATTATTGTGTTTTTTTATTATACTTTCTAGATTTTCAATGCAGCTGTACCTTAATTTTAGGGTGTTTTATTAAATATTTTATAAAGTCTACTATTGGTAGGAAAGTGTTTTTCAATTAAAGCTAGGAATTTCTGTCCTAGCTTAATACTAACCATTTGGTTGAACGGAGGGGTATACCAAATGATTTTTCTTTTCCTGTTTTTTTTTCGGGTTAGTACAATTGTTTCTATTATTGATGTTAGCATTTTTGTACGCACTATTTTTTAGGGCAGCGTTATAAAAGTTACTATGTTGTTGGAATATTTCTTTGTTAGCGGAGTTAATGCTGATTCTATTTTCTATTGATGAGGGTATATGTTTAATTATGAATGGAGGGTGGTTTGACTTCGGGTGTATATATAAGGGGTTAGTATTTGGATAAAAAACAATAATGACCTTAAAACTACTTAACAGGTGTTCAGCTATCGCAGACCCGGGTGTATTGACTTAGATATGTAAATTATTACAGTCCTTTTGACAGATACATGCTGACCTATTCTTACTTACCAGTTTTGTCTGGTTCCACGTAAGTTGTATAACAAACAGCGAAAATGATTATAACATAATAAAGGTATTTACATCCAGATTAATATCCTCATCTTTATTGTTATTATTACAACGTTTCAGCAGTTGTGCCCTCTGGTTTTCTTCAGGGGTCTATCAACCCGGGTATAATTCCAGAATTACGAAATAAATCCTTTATTTAATTCACGGGGAAGGATATTTCGTCTTCTTCTTTTAAGGACCCTCTAAAGCAGCGTTTCTCAAATGGTGCACCTGGACGCACTACAGCGCCCTGAAAGGTAACCAGGCGCGCCCAAATTAACAGATGAGTAACTTATGAATGACTTGGAAAGCGGCCGGATAGGATTACCATTTTCCCTTTTAAAGGGGGCGAAGATTCGTTGATTTGAGATGCAACCTGTGCCGATACATTTTCGACCGGTAATTTGATCAAGTCCGCGGTCGAGCCGGGGTATGTCACACGGAGATAAAAAAAAAAAAAATAGTTAAATATTCTTCTCTTGCTGACAGATTTATTTTTACTCAAGTGGCAGAGGAGAATTCTGGGATTATTGGCCCTCGTTCGAGGGCATTCCTTCGGAGAGTTGGCGGGATGGCGTCTAGATTAAGGGACGAGCCTCGCGAAACGAAGTGGATCTTGCAGCTTGTCTCACTGGCGATGGTTCGTGGTAATGCTTTCTCCATCATTGCAACTGGCAGAAGATAACAAAAAAAATTATTTTTAATTTTTGAATAACACTTGAGTTATTTTTTATATTTAAAACTCTTTATTTTAAAAATGTTAGCGACACGAAGCACCTGACTTCCATGTCTAAGTAAAATCTTTACTATTTGATATTTTAAACTGGATGTTAAATTTTTTAATCTTTAAGAAGTGGATAATCCCTTCTCTTTCTTAAGGGATTTAAATCAGTCTTTGTCTCTCTTTAGACAATAGCAAATTCTTCATCAATCCATTTAAATGAAAACTGTACTGCTCATCTTTTTTTTGGAAATGCTGAACCAAAATTTCAAATTTCATGACTAATCTAATTATTAAAATTTAAAGTGTACCCCAGAGTTTTAGTTATTCTACAAGTGCACCTGAAGTAAAAAAAAAAAAAATGGTTAAAAAACACTGCTAGGCCTGTTTTACATTGATTCTACATCTGTGCGATTTCCTCCAGGGATTGAACTCACAATTACTATTGTATCGGTTGGGGTACCATTTTTAGCAGGAAGGTTACCAATTTCTCCGACTGGCGCTGAAATCTTCCGAAGTAAATGAGTTCAATAATTGGAGGATATTTATATGATTTCTTTTTACTTAGTTCAAAAACGATCGATATAGTTATATTGATGTCTATACAGATTTACATAACTAAAAAAACAAAACAAATTAAAACATTTACATGATAAGCCGGAGCATGTGTGTGAAAATGAGTGCATTTGTGTGTAAGTGATTTTGGTTGAAATTTTAAAAAATCGGTTTTCCTGGAGCGGACCAGTTCCAAATTGTTGCTATTGTATTCTGTGGGTGAGAAAGAAAAAGAAAAGGTTTTACGTCACTTCCTTTTTTTATAGTGCTTATTATCATGTCACCTAGCTGTCGTAAAGTGACGTTCCGAAGCAGACACTGTTGGGTAATCCCACACGGTAGTAGCAAATTCACGAAACAAAGCTTTAATCAACAGGCAGAATTTGTAAAAAAAAATAGGTGACCAAATTTAACCTCCACATAAAAAAAAAATTATACGTTGTGTTACAAACAACAAAGATGTGATCTACTGAAAATACTGTTTAAATAGTAATGATGAAAACTTCGTTGAAGAATATCGAAAACATAAAAAGCCTCTTAGCCTAAAGCCAACCCAGAATACACTTTGTTCTTAACGTCAGCTAATCAAATCCTTAAATAGTCCCGTTTTTAGAAGCTGACATTTTGAAAAGGTCTGCAAAGCTTCTAAGCAAACATGTCGTAATGTAGCAGGAAAAAAAATCCTGGTATATTTTTATAGAATCCTTTGAAAAAACAAGACATGATGCATTATTATTTGGCTAGGAAGCCGGAAATATCACTTTGAATATACTAAATGAAAACAGTAACAGCTTTAAGTGTTCTATCTTCAGAGTAGGGTCAGCCGACCCCAGTTAGACATTTTCAATTCTGCCTGAAGGAAGTCTGGCTAACAAGAGGTATCCAACCAAATCGTCGATAATTAGTGAGTATTTCATAGTCACAGCTAAAGTACCTTTATATCTACACTGACGTGCAAGATGTTTTAGACAACTACATGAAAAGTTTCGACACCTTTATTGCATTAAGAATTTAAGATTTTTTAGTAGTATGCTTTTATCAATATTGACTGTGGACCTTGTGGATTAGAAAATAAGTTGTTTTCCTAGGTGCTGTGTAACAAAGGTAGCTTAAAGCCGAAAAAGATGCCACGCAAATCTATCGGGTCAATGAAAGATCTGAGAGGATAAAATCAGGATATTATACAAAGTCCTAAATAGGAATTGTTACATCTTATTAACATGACTGTAAGTCGCCTTGACAAATCATTGTATTTGAACATGGGCTTCCTTTTTTTAAACACAAACCATAACTGAAATATAGCTGAAGGTTGTGATTTTAAAGAGGAAGATGACTCAACTACAGATAGTCAAGCGGCTAGGAATTCCCAGAAACATTGTTCAACCAATCCAAAATACGTGTGCTACTACTGGAAGTGATTTAAATGCAAACTTTGGTTCCTTGATTCATTTTTACGGCTTGTCAACCCTTTGGAGGTTATTTAAACCCAGAAAAAGAAATTTTTGAGATAATAATGCTTTAGAGATGCAAGTTTTTTAATTAACACATAACTAGGGAGATAAGAGGTGAATTCATACCTAATCAGAATTAGATGAAGAAACAACTAACCCTGTTATAGATATGAAGTGGGGGATAGAATCTATATTACAATCAGTACAAAAATGATCCCTCACTTTGTGTGCCAGGGTAGGTTCTATGCATTTATATTCCAAAGAATAGAAATAAATCTAAAAGACATGCCAGTGTAGCTAATCAGTATTTCATTTACCGATTCATTTTCTACGGCTTATCAGCAGGTTATTTAAAGCCAGAAAATATCTTTAGATTGAGATTGTAAGAGATTTATTTAGATAATAATGATTTAATGACACAAATCTAATTAAATTAAACCATAGCTAGGGGATAAGAAGAGGTTTCATTTCTTTCCCAAGATTTTCGTGTACGTGATTATAACGAATTCAACGGGAATTCGAACTCGGCTCTCCGATTAACAATCCTGAGCCAATATCCATTACACCACCCCTACAAGAAAGCTTACAGTAACATAGCCGGGGGATAAGCAGAGGATTCATTCCATTCTCAAGGGGATTTGCTCGTAAGTGACTATAACGAATCCAAGAGAATGGGGACTCGACTCTTCGATTAACAATCCTGAGTCAGTTACACCACCCGCACACGCAAGATTACAGTACACGATATTCCCAAGCGATCACCCATCTAACTACTAACCAGGCTCGACGTTGCTTAACTTCAGTGATTGTACGGAGATCGGTGTTTCGATGTGATGCGGCCGTAAGCCTTAAGCGTAAAGAAAAATGAAAGACCAAGAAAAGTTGGGCAAGAAAGAAATATTAGTGAGATTTTCGGTAGGCAATCCAAAATTAATAGCCAGAGAAGTGAGCAGTGAATGCAGTTTTAACAGAGGTTTCAGTTGATACAATACACAGAGTATTTCGGGAAAAAAATCTTGTACGCATGCGTAGGAGCAAAAACAAAACATCGTTAACAAAAAGAACATTATAATATAAGATTGAAGCGGTCAAAATACATGTTGAGAACTGGCAAAGACTAATTCAATATAGAATTAAATACCAATGCTAGAGAAGATCTTGTGAGAAATTCTGCAATTAAAGCTAAGCTCCTATTGGCTAATTTATGCCACACCGTATTTTTTACCGACCAAGCTCTTTGGTTGAATTTTCCTTTGCCTTTCGCGGGGATTTTCAAATGTCCGTGCCTTTTTTTCAGTTTCTGCAAAATCTTTGAGACGACAGGACTCGTATTTCTCCCACATTGCAGGACCTTTAGCGCCCAAAATTAAGCCTAAATGACTAGGCAATTATTCTTCTTGTCTCATATTCTAGAGACTTTTTAAGGCTGAATAATTCAGTCGGTTTATTGACTGTCGTCACATTATGTACTTTTACTGTACATGAAGAACCTTTCTGCATGCTCTCGACAAATAGCCGAGTTTTTATTTCAGCAACCAAATTGGTAATGCTCCTGTTCGACGACCGTCAAGTTCCTGCTTCTTCAAATCTGCATAGAGACCAGTTGAGTCCTACAGAGAAGAAAAATACTACCACTTCTTTGAAATAACTACCCCACCCTATTCACAGTGGCGCAAAAGGGGCATAATCTTTTTTGCAAAGACGAAATAAAGTTTGTATTGAATTTTAAGGTAGGCTTTGTTTGAATTGTATGTCTTTTCTTGTCTGCCGGGGTTAAACCGTGTGAGAAGAAATTCTCACAATCTATGAAGACCACTTTTTTTTTTAATGTAATTTAGTTTATTTAACAGCTTATCATCTCCTTATGGATCATTTAATGCCGAAATTTAATTTTCTTCGGAGCTTAGGTTATTTTTTTTTTTTTTTGCTATTAAAATCTATTGCTGGAATGCTGGGTCTTTTTATTCTTCCTGTAAATGTAATGTCGTGATCAGGAATTGCCATCCACGTGTTCCTTTGCTCCTTCATCTTTAAGTCTAAGCTAATAGGAGTTGCCAGGTAGCTAATTTCGGCCGACTATCGCGAATGTTAAGCCTACACATGGCATATAAGACGCAGGAGAATTTTAAAAAGATATTTTTAGTAAAAAAAAAAAAAAGAAAAAAGTGCACCTTACATGCCGTCAAATACGGTAATTGCATTTAATTCTGCGGGGAAATCAAAGCTGATAAACAATAATGGAAATTATTTAAGTCAAGTCTTCACCTAAGTTGTCAGTCGATTTCTATCAATGCATGCCACCTGCGCATATCTGTCGACCATCTCTGCCAGTCTTTTCGTATTTCATATTGCTCCCAATCTGTTTAGATCTATCAATATACCCTTGTTAGTGTGTCCATTTATACTGCATTTAAACGAATAAAAGACTCACGCGCATATCAGACGCACGACCATTTTAGCAGGGTATATTCAGCACAAACATTTTTAGTAAATTTCAGTATTACATTTTTAAAAGCAGCTATCGCTATTGCAGAAGTAACATTACTGAAGTACTTTACCTAGTGCAAAAAACGCTACTGTATATAAAAAGCAAGGTACTAGTAGAGAAAAGCATATAACACATCACCCATTTATCATTCTTTTTGAGCGCTACGTAAGACGGTCATATTTTGCAGATTTTGTTTGCGTTTAGCCATTATTGATATTCCCATTTAGTTTCTGTCTATATTTCTGAGAGGAGGTATTATGTACATTATTTACATTATTCGAACTATTGTCCTCATCTTTGTCGCCATATTTATTACAACGTTTCGGCCGTTGTACGCTCCGGCCTTCTTCAGGTGGTTGGAATGTCGAATAGAACCCTTTATTTCACTCACTGGGGTAGAGTGGGACACATGGCACAGTGGATAAAGGCATTGGTTAGATCCAGTGACAAGACCCAAAGAGTATGAGTTCAATACCCGGTTAAGGCAGTGGAGAACGTTCAGAGGGAAATTAACAGGCGATAACTGATAACTGACATCCATTAAACATGGCACGTGGAACTAGAACAGTCTACCCCGGTGAGCGAAATAAAGAGTTCAGTTCGACATTCCAACCACCTGAAGAAGGCCGGAGCGTACAACGGCCGAAACGTTGTAATACGTTTGTATGGCGACAAAGATGAGGACAATAGTCCGAATAATGTAAATAATGTCCCATTTAGTCATATTTCTTTCAATTTTACTGGGCAACTGGCTACCGATGGGACTATATTAGGAATCAGCTGGTCGCTGGCACTTTGTTATGATAATTCCTCGTACAGTATAGTCAATAATAACAATAATAATAATAATAATAATAATGATAATGATAAATGTCCCGATGCTCCATGAAGCATGTCATGGCTCTCAAGGCTTTTATATTAACTGATAGTAGGTGGTAATGTTTTTGTGTGAGCCAATATGAGCTCCGGTAAAATAGGGGATAGATATAGAGAGAAAAAAGATAGAATTTGCGATGGATAGATAGAAATAAATGAATAAACTGATAGATAGATAGATAGATAGATAGATAGATAGATAGATAGATAGATAGATAGATAGATAGATAGATAGATAATTTTTATTAACTTTATTTTTATTGGTGAGTACTTGTAACGGCACGGTTGATATATAGACAGAGACAAACATATTTTTATTACCTCAATTGCCGAGCACCTACTTGTAACGGCCAGTTTGATAGATAGATAGATAGATAGATAGATAGATAGATAGATAGATAGATAGATAGATAGATAGATAGATTTTTTATTACCACAGTTGGTGAGTACTTGTAACGGCCAGGTTCATAAATAAATAGATTGATAGATGTATTTTTATAACCTTATAATTTTATTGGTGAGTAATTGTAACGGCACGGTTGATATATAGATAAACTGACAGACATATTTTTATTACGTCAATTGTCGAGCACATACCTGTAACGGTCAGTTTGATAGATAGATAGATAGATAGATAGATAGATAGATAGATAGATAGATAGATAATTACCTCCCTTTCGTGTGTGCTTGTAACGGCCATGTTGAACGCTAGAGCAGCCATTCAGAGCTACGCTCCGACAATTCCAATAAAGAAACTTATTTTCTCTTTGCACAATAAGTTTTTATTGTTTACATTTTGTTACTCCATTATAGAGAAGTTGTGTTTCACTAAGTATTATTAGAAGTAAAAAAAAGTTACAGTCAAAAACAACACTTTAAAAATACACATTCATAATTACAGTGAAAAGCGAAGGAACGCCTTTGGCAGAGAATCCATTAGCTTTCAATGTCGGATTCTGCTTCTTTTAAATTGTCTCCATAATGTACAGTTATTGGACTTTTAAACTAGACACGCAACAAAGATTTAAGGCTTAAAATGTAGTTATAATCAGTCATTGTCGTCGTTGTTATCGTAAGGGAAAGTGATTGCTATTTTTTCCCAATCGTCCACATTATGAATTCTAATTTCAATTAACAGATTTTGTTACATTTTTGCAGAGTGACAATTCGACGCGCTTTGAATGATGCATACAATTTTTTATCAATTGATTTTTTCTTGCGTGTATCCAGGGATCTTTTTAAGGATGAAGAAACGAGAAATCTTCAGTTCTTGCTTGCGTAATCTCCCCCGCCCCATTTAATATCACTAAAGAAAGTTTGGATGGTTTTTCAATTTGTTTTTTTTTTCATTTTCATTTACAACACACTTGAAGACACTTAAGTATTTTGATCTTTCCTGGGTGAGTAAAGTTTGAACCTATTAATGGGTTAATATTGGCACTATCTGAAAAAGACTGACAAAGAAAGAAAGCAAGAAAGAAAGCAAGAAAGCAAGAAAGAAAGAAAGAAAGAAAGAAACTGAGATTGAGAGAAAGAAAGAAAAAAGAAAATAATAAAGAAATTGACTGAGACACAGAAAGAAAGAAAGAAAGAAAGAAAGAAATAAAGAAAGAAAGAAAAATAGACTTAGATAGATAGATAGATAGATAGATAGATAGATAGATAGATAGATAATATACCAACTTGATTTGGCCGTAAGCCTTAAAAATGGCTTCAAGCGAATGAATCCTTTAGGACGTGAACAAGGAAATTATCGCACTATAGACTGGTGCTACATAATAACAAAAACGTTACCAAATAACATCACGTGGGAAGCAAAGGAAAGAGCGATTAAACTGTCTAACGAGTGCTTTTTCTTGGTGGGGAAAGGGAATAGAATAGAAGCCAGCACAGAGACAAAGAGGGTGGCTACAAGGTGAAAAGTAACTTAGTGACAAAAAAATGGAGAGAGCCGCGATCGCCCACATTCGGACGGGGCGCAGCGCATGAAAGTGAAATGAATATCTGGCGTTTATATTTCTTGCTGTTTGCCAACGGATGTTTGTAAGTTTAAACGCTGAAGCAAAAAGCAAAAACAAAAATGGCGGATATCCTTACAAAGAAGAAAAACATTAACTTATCGTTTATTGATTTGCCTGATTGTTATTTTTATTTTCGTAGCGTATCATTATCTTCAGACGTCAAATTAGGCCTGATTAACCATTAGGCAAAATAAGCATGTTTTAGGTTGCAAAAAGATGTGGATGCCGCAGAGTTTTTTCTTCTCTTTTGTGTTTTCTTTTTTCTTTTTCTACAGGTTTTATGCTTGGTCATAGCTCTAACTATATATCCCATAATGCCCAACACATGCTGTGCAAAAGAAAAGAAAATCCAGGGACTAAATCATATGTTAAAAACTGTGGTGATGACTGGTTAAAACAGGTTAAGTTTTTAAAAGTGTTCATTCTATATTTCTGTTTCTAATCTCATAAAACGTACTTCTTTTTTTAGATTTTTTAAGGTAGCGAAAGTAAACGATAAAAAAAGAATTAAACATCAATTGAAGTAAGACTTAACGCAAGGCTGTTAGCAAAAGGAACGGTTCAACATGCAAACAAGAAATTAGAGATGCCAAAATCAATGAAGTACAACAATTTAAATATCTGAGAGGCATATTAACAAAAGACAGAAAATGTGACAAGGAATTCTGAAGGTACATTGGAATAGCGAAATATGCCTTCCAAAAACGAAGCAAAGTATTAAGAAACAAATAAAAGACTACTTAATTCTTTTTAATAGCAGTGAATGACAGTGAATGCGGGACAATCTCCTCACAGGTGAAGAGGAGACTTGAAGCAACATAAATGTGGTTTAACTGCTGAGAATATCATGAACTGAACACGTGAGCAACGATGAAGTTTTAGAGAAAATGGCAACAAAAAGGACACTTATACATGAAATGAGGAAGAGACAGTTGAAATTTCTAAGGTATATAATGAGGAAAGATGACGTGGAAAATTTAATACTCACTGGACAGATTGATGAGAAGAGGGGCTGAGAAAGCAACGCATAACCTACCTCGAGAGTAAATGGATTATTATATGTCTCTATTTATCGAGCTTATTTTCATTGTTATTGCTGTTAATAAGTTCTTAGTCTTTTCCCTGTTGTATATTTTATTTATATTTTATATATATTTTTATATTTTATATTTTTATATTTATATTATATTATATTTATATTTTCATTTATATATTTGTATGCATTTCTCTGAGCGTTGTGAGTGAAATAAAGAGGAAATGAATATTTTGTCTTAAATTGCTCTACATTCACGATTTTGAAAATTTCATTAATTTAGCCGGGTTTTTTGGGGGAGGGGGGTAACAATTATTGTTTTTCACCTTCTACAAGGTCCGGCGGTCTCTCGAAGTAGAGGCTTACAGAATAAGAAGCAGGTTTTATGCTGATAGGTAGGGAATATAACGGTTAGACGTGAACAGATTAAGATTATAGTGATCAGGAACACATTCTCTTGGGAGTCGGTTCCAGAGAGCAGTGATTCGCGGGAATAAGCTGTTCGTGTGAAACGTACTTCTCATCAAAGGAATACGGATAGAATGAAGGTAGTTTTGTTGTGAGTGGCATGGCGGGTCTGTAAAGGTGAGAACTGGTGGGACCAGGGAATAAAGTTCGTCCGAGCAGCTTCTATGAAAGTAGCGATAGTGCAGTTAAAAGCTTGAAACATCCCGTCTGTGAGAGAGTGGTTGCAGAGTGGAAAATACTTTGTTACCCACAAGGACGCGAACACGCTTATGGACTCTACCGAGACTAGAAAGTGAAGACTGGGCATCTCCTATCCAAATATGACAGCAATACTCCATTATAAGCCTGATCTGGCTCTTGTATAGGTAGAGGATAGCATTAGGGGTCAGGTACTTATTGGAACGGTACAAAGAGCCAACCATTTTTCTTGAATCTTTCGCGATAGATCGTATGCAAGAATTTCATATGAAGTCAAGAATGAGTTTAAGGTCTAATAGTCTTTCAAAACACGGAGGCTTCCCGAGGGCACATTGATTTATCGTAACTAATGGTAGTTATATATATATATATTGACTTGACTTTCCCTGACGATCCGTTTAGGTGAAACCTAGGTAGGTTTGTCTGGCTCACTAGGTGTATCTAGGTCTGCTCTACGGTTGTATTGAGCGCTTTTGTTAATTAGTTGTTACTCGTATCGGGGTTTTTTCTTTGGGCTTCAGACCTGCATCTGTGCGATTTTTTGTCGACAGAAGTTCATGTTTGTAGCTCTTTCTTTTTTAAAACTTTTTTTCCTCAAGATTGATTTGATTAGCAAATCAAAAATTCGAGGGTTTTTCGAAACGAGTTTAGTTATCTATCTATCTATCTATCTATATATATATATATATATATATATATATATATATATATATATATATGGATATAGATCCGACAGTATGAAGAAAAAATATACGGAAAAACAAACAAAAATCCTAATATGCAATTATGCTGTTTTAATGTTAATATAATGTCAACGTCGGATTTCTTAACGAACTGTTTATATGAGAAAATCTTTCAATCGAGCTTATCTAATATTTTGAAATCATCTTCGAATACATTTTCACAACATCGCCCACGTGAGGACGACGTGATCCTATTAAAAAGGAAAGCTGATCTTAGAAAAATTCCAGTTATCTGTTTGGATTAGTCTTACTCTTATGTCCATCGTCTTTTTCATGTTGAATTGAATATAGTCTAATGTTAATTATGTTTTATGAATATGTCCTGAAGATGGTCGACTAGACCGAAACGTCCGACGTTGACATTATATTAACATTAAAACAGCATAATTGCATATTAGGATATTTGTTTGTTTTTCCGTATATTTTTCTTCATATATATATATATATATATATATATATATGTGTGTGTGTGTATATATATATATATATATATATATATATATATACACACACACACATATATATATATATATATATATATATATATATATATATATATATATATATCGATCGCGAACCCTGTGACCCATCAATGTCGTAAGGGTAGTAGAAGTGATGTTTCGTGGGCAAGATAGCCTGATGGAGCCCAGCCCTTTCCAGGCCGGTTGTTGAATTCAGAGTTGCCTTCTCCTAGACCGGTTGCCACTTAAGGCTAGAAAACCTAGTCTGTACTGCTATTTACCCATAGCTGGTGAAAGAAGAGGTTTCATAACTTTCCCAATATATATATATATATATATATATATATATATATATATATATATATATATATATATATATATACAATCGACATAGCCTGACGATATATATATATATATATATATATATATATATATATATACGCAATCGACATAGCCTGACGATATATATATATATATATATATATATATATATATATATATATATATATATATATTTTTGAATAAAAACAGACCACTTTAAGGTTCCATGTAATAAGTTATTTCACCACAACCCTTTTAAAAGGGCTCTGGATCATCAGACTTTACTTCCAAAGGTTGAAATGAAAAATTAAAAGAAATTTACACATTTTTGACGGACCGCATATTTATAATAATTTATATAATTTTGTAAATATCTTTTCATTTTTCCATTCAACCTTTTTGAAGTAAAGTCTGATGATCCAGAGCCCTTTTAAAAGGCATAAACTACATATATATATACACACTCGAAGGTCAAAATTTTGGTTTATTTATATCATAAAGTCTTTTCAATATCAAAGCCCTCTTAACTTCAGCGTTGACACACACGCCAACGCGCGCTCACACATACACAATGCATACACGGAAGGGAAAAAATAATGATAGCTTATATCACTGACTGAAAACTTTCACGCTGCGACAGCCCTGACAAACGTATGGTAAACATATATATAAACATTCTGAAAAAAAAATATTTTCCCTCATGTTGACAATAGAGACAGTGAGTTGTCTCTCGTTATGCTGATAAAACCCGCTAACCTTATTGATATAAAAATCACAGTTATTCCGTTCTCTGCGCTGTTGTGTAGCTGTCAAGATTTTCCGATGTCCATAACATGTGTCATTGATGATTTAAACATGCACGTATGATTTACTAAGAAGCCAGACTATAGGAAGCATTCTCGGATGTTACACATGCTCTGATAATCATTAATGGCAACCAGTATCTGAGTGTTACATCCTCCAATTGATGCAGAATTATATTTCTTTGCAATATATTTTCTTTCTAATTTCTATTTTCTAAATGACGAGACAGCCTGCTGCGTTCTGGAGGCTAGGTAAGCGATCCTTTTGATATCTGCAGGTGCGATGAATAAATTGTCATCTAAATGAGGCAAAAATGAAAATTACACTGACATCTCATTTTAACTGATATATTTACCGAAATTACGCAAAAATATCTTGAAATACTAAAGAGTAAATTTATTCCATAAAATGGCAATTGGCTTAAACTACAGCCTCCTGACAACTTCGGAATCTCCTGCAACTCTTCTGGACTATATCATTGTTTAATTTAGTGAATGCTGCTATAATCCTTGCCTTCAGTTTATCTTTGCTGTTTTCAAGGAATTTTGTTGGTCTCTCGCTCAACTGCTCCCCACACATAATAATCAAGGGGGTTGCAGTCTGTTGAGATAGGTGGCCAGATGTAAATGATGATGAGGTCGCAGAAATTGTCGTAGAACCATGACTGTTCTGCTTGTGTGGCATGGTGAAGAACCTGTTGCCAGGTATTGAGTATTCTAGCAGCCGCCCTCTTAACCTAGAGCAGCACTACCTCTTCAACCCACTCCGTGTTGAGTCTGAGGCCCTCACCAACAAATTCGGGATTTCTTTTCTTATCAGAACGGGTAGAGTAAGTTTTCCGAGCTGCCGTACCTTTGTAATCAACATTAGAATCATCCATCTCTTTCAGAATCCTCTGCAATGTCCTCAGATTGACACCCAAACACTCTGAAATGTTCGTATTTGGAGCTTCCGGTGCGAATGCTTAGCAGTATTTCATGCAGTTTCAAAATTTCTGGCGGAGTGAATTGTGTCATGGTATTCTTTTTCTCGCAGACCCTACTATAATATGCAGTGGATAAAATCAAAGACAAAAAAAAACGCGCATGCGCGAAATTAGAAATATAAAATGGCGATAATTTACCCTGTACGCTTTTACTCCTGTTTCTTCTCACGACAAATTAACGGCCCATGTCTCCCCTCAGATCATCTCCTCGCGCACATCTATACATCTCGACGGGCTGCCTATCATTCCCTATCGGCTGGCTCGTAAATGAATTGCTTATAATGCGGTCTAGCAATACAAACCTACTACCGGGAATCACTACCTTCCGGCCTAGTGGCACTTGCTTCCAAAATTTTTCATCTATTTGCTTCTATTTCTTTCTTTGTACTTGCACACACCGGGCGGCATCTCAGATTTTATATCGAGACTTTACTGTTGGTTATAAAACAGCAGACTCTTCCATCGCAGATAAAATAATTCACAGCCAAAACGACTTCGTGGGTATTGTCATAACGACAAGGTCACATTCTATCACAAATATTCAAAAGCTGTTTCAAATTCTTTTTTAATGAAGGTTTTCTTCCTAAACTGTTTTAATTTTGGTTAAGTTGTTTTTATTTAGCGATATATCAACCTCTGTATGTTATTTAAATGTTTGGTACTAAAATTTATTAATTTTTTTTATTTCTTTTTGGCGATAATAATGTTTTAGTGATATAAATCTTACTAATTAACCCATAGCGAGTGAGAGAAGAGATGAATTCACAACTTTCACGGGGATATTTACGCGTAAGTAAATATAACTGAAATTAGAACTCGGCTCTCCGATTAATAATTCCAAGTCATTATCCTTGCGCCATCCGCAAATCCAAGCTTACAGCACCTGGTATTCGTTGCTTAACTTCTATGATCGTACAGGTACTAATATTTTAACGTAATATGCCCATAAGCTAAATGTTGTTCTTGAGCGAAAAGGATAAAATTTTATTAGATATTTATGGGCAATATTCGATCGGACAATAAGGTAAGTGCCCATGAAATCTATAAGGACGATTGTTTTGTGGTTTGAACGTAAAAGAGTTGAATATTTCACAGAAAATAGCAGATCTTATAAGGTCGATGCAAGAAAAGGGAAATTTTACCAAATTTCCTGGGTGACAAAACAGGGTCAACGATGGATGTTAAGGAATCATATACTTCCAAGAGCAACAAAAAAAACAGGAAATTGTGGAGAGCCATAACGCTCACATTCTGAAAGTACATACAAGAATGAGATAATATTGCCTGAACTATTTTCAGATTCTCATATGCAGTATCAATTACTGCGTTTGATTTCCAATCAAATCTTTTTGCTATTTAATATTATAGAAGAATGCTTAAAATACCGTGGCTCGAACATTTGAGCAAAGACAATGTTTTAACGAAAATAGAAACAAAAAGGACATCTATGCTTAACATCGGGAAGTGACAGGTGAAATTACTAGGATACATAACTCAGGAAAGAGTACTCGGAAAATTTGATCTTCACAGTATAGCTTAAAGGCTAGAGGGATAGATAACCTTCCTAACTATCATGAGTAAATTGATGGCGGAACATCGTTTAGGAAAGATAACCAAAACAAAATAAGAAACGAGTCAAACGAAAAGAAAACATAACCTACTTATCGAGGTTGTTTAAATGTATGGCGGAATGGTGGAACAAGTTTAAGAAGAGATAACAAAAAGACAAAAGGGAGGAAATTGTGGAGAGCCATGATCAAAAAATGTCCTGAAGAGACACGGCACATAGAAGAAGAGCCACTTTTCCAAAATGGATGGCGGAACAAGATTAAGGAGACATAACAAAAAAACAAAATTTATTAAAAGCTACAATGGACAGGAAATCATGGAGAGCCATGATCGCTAACGACCTGGAGGGACACAACACATAGAAGAAGAAGTTAAGAAGATTTCTCTGAAATTATCGGCGGTCATCACATTTACAACATTGGCTACGAAGATCTAAGGTGTTGATGATGGAATAGTCCGTCCAAATATTTAACCCATAGATGGGGAAGAAATAGATTCATACCTTTCCAAAGAATATTTATTCGTAAGTGAATGTAACGTTAGAAAAGAAAGAAGGGTACTGAACTGTTACGTCATATCAGCCTCATGGAATCTAGATTCTCAAATGGATATCAGGTATGGCGCCTACCTTGTTTAGAAACGTCTAAACACTCAGCCGTATATAACAGCTTTCTCATATGGATGATTAAAATGGCTTCGAGCTAATGAACTCTGTAGAAAAGCGTACTTAACTGTTACGTGATATCTGTCCTCCTATATGGCAGTAAATGCCGGATAATCTCCTCACAGATGAAAAGGAGATCCGAGACAAAAGAAATGTGGTTCTACAGAAGAAGTCATACATCCATATATTCTCCAGATATGGGCGAAACGATAAGACAGATTTGACAGTCTTGTCTTGATTAAAGAGGGATGGGCTTCGTCCGTCTACCTTACACTTGACCGTACGTATGAACACTAAAGGGTATGTCCCAATACATTGGACACGATTGTAAGTAGGGGTAATATGCTGTCTAAGTATGTCACGGGGTGCGTTTTTTAGGTTCCCTGAGAGTGTGCGGTATTATGGTATATGGAGGACCGATTGGTGACGGATGAGTTCTTTTGGTGAATGTGCGATTTGTAATGAGTGAATGGGTCGTGAATCGGATTAGCTAGGTATAGGATAGTCAGTGAAGACCAGCCTCAACCCATTCCCGCCTTTCGACCTTGTGCCATAATTTTATTTTATATAATAAATCTCAATATGCAGTCGAAGTTGTCCACCATTAGCAGTGGTTTACCTACTTCATGCCGCTGGCGAGTATTGTATTTTGTTGATGTTATAAAGATAACATTCCAGTTCCAAACTCCGTTTTGGTTGTTCCTCATTCAATAACTCTCTCTAGGTTGCAACAGATAGATAGATAGATAGATAGATCTAAAGAGAAAACTAGATAGATAGATTTGAAGAGAGAAGTAGATATAGATAGTGCTATATACCTTACCTATAAACATTAATGGTTACGTCCCAATCCTCATAAATACGTTGGACACTATTGTAAGTGGGGGTAATATGATGTCTCATTAGTCCACCACTAGCAGTGGTTTACCTACTTAACAACGCTGGAGAGTATTTGTATTTTATAAAGATTACATTCCATTTCCAACATCCGTTTTCGTTATTCCTCATTCAGTAAGCCCCTTATAGGTTACAATAGATAGATAGATAGATAGATAGATAGATAGATAGATAGATAGATAGATAGATAGATAGATAGATAGATAGATAGATCAAAAGAGAGAACTAGATTGATAGATTTGAAGAGAACACTAATGGGTATGTCCCAATCCGCATAAATACGTTAGACACTATTGTAAGTGGGGGTAATATGATGTCTTAGTAGTCCACCATTAGCAGTGGTTTACCTACTTCACGCCGCTGGCGAGTATTGTATTTTGTTTCAGTTATTCCTCATTCAGTAAGCCCCTCAACACACAGTCTTCTGCTACGGGTGTAGTACATGCGCTTCTCCAACGACCCCAAAGGGTTTTGGAACATCATGATCATTATTGGGAAACTGTTTATTTAATAATAATTAAGCTCTGTCTTTCTCATCATTAGAAACGCACCTGTCGGTTACGTTGGTGGGGTGGGGATTCACCAATTAAATCAGTCAGAGCTGAAAAGCAATCAGAAATCTCGTGCAAGCCAGTAAAAAGCGTTTAACAAGTTGGGAATTTCTCTTGACAAGAATTTTTTCTAAATATAACAAAACCGCGGTAGTTAACTATATTTTGCAATTGCCTGAAGAAGAAAGTCAAAGATTTCATGTACAACTCAATCAATCTGTGATTTGTTTGCCAGAATAAGTGCTGTTCCTTTTTGCCGTACCGTTTTTGCTTAACATATTGTAAATGACTGGCGAATGGTCCGCGACCTCGACACAGGAATCTTTCACCACCACCACCCCACGTACCTCATAAAAAGATATTTACTAATTCTATGTTTGGCTAACCTCTCGGCGATGCATAAAATACACCGAACACACCAGCTGCAGAATGTCTCCCCAATGATTTATCCAGACGCAAATCGTACTATTTAGCCCATAGGTGGGGAGAGGATATATAGTCAAGCCTTCCCCAATGGCATTTGCACGTAAGTGAACGTAACGAACATTAGCTGAATTCGAACTCGGCTCTCCGATTTCTAATTAGGTGTCGTTATCCCTATCACCTCCCACACATCCTCAGGATTTTAATAATATGTGTAAAAATGCTTATGTCTATATGAATAATGTCTGATTTGTTTCCTTGACACTCCATAACGCAATCAGGTTCTCTGTCCTGAAAAAAAAGGATTTCAAAATGTCTGATGGGTCTTTTGGTCAGATTTCGAGCAGTGCGACGCGTAGCAGACTGTCCTTGTGCATTCGATTTTCTCGGATTGAGGAATCGGAGAGCCGAGTTCGAATTCCAGTCAATTCTATTACATTCACTTACGTGCTAATACCCTTGTGAAAGGTATGAATCCTCTTCTTCTCCCCCAGCTATGGATAAATAGCAGGACAGATCGGGTTCTATAGCCTTGGATGGCAATTGATCTACCGCAGAAAGAAATGGCAACCTAATGCAGGAAAAAAATATTCCTCGTCAGTCATGTATCCTTCGATACATGATTGCCTAAGCGTGTATCACGTATGGCACTGACTGAATCGGCACTTCTGGATATGCCTTGTGGTGGAATGAATATTGGCTCGAAATTCGGAGAACCGGGTTCGAATTCTAGTCGCGTTCATAATATTCACTTATATGAAAATTGTTGACCATGTTCACCATAGTCTATGAATATAGAATACAGCGCAGTATGTAACCTGTTCCATGAAACAACGTTAAAGATTAACACTCACGAGTCAGACACTCTTCTGAATCTGACTATATCGCCAATACCACCAGCAGCAGCTGTTCCGTAATTCTTCCGTCTTCGATATCAAACGCTGGCAGTGCGTATTCGGGAAAAACATGGCCGCCTTTATACACATCGCATTGAATATTTTGAGCCTTTTGATTGGTTGACACTTCTATTGATGAACTGTAAAATGAGTCAGATCATTTTGGCTGGCTCACTATTACACCAGGGTATCCAAAAATTCCATCAAAAATACTTTTGGGAACGGTGTGAATCCAAATCGTAGAAACCCGGAGCATACATCTGCAGGAATTTTCCTATAAATTTGGGGAGAAGATTTTTTTTTTAGTGATCATTCTTCCAGATTGAAACAGATCATCCTCCTGTATAGCGGCGATGTTGGCCATTAATGACGTATCTCAAAGGGTCAGGATGTGGCTATACCATGAACAGAACATATGATGACCAGCGAGGAAATTTTAAAGAAAATGGGAACTAGAAGAACATGTGCTTAAAGAAAGAGACAGCTGGCATATCTCGGGCATATGAGGAAAAAGAGCTTAGAAAATATAACACCCACTGGACATGCTAAATAAAGGAAGGTGAGAGGGAATCAACGAAAAAAAATTTGGAACGTGGAATGGATAGCATAACGAGTAAGATAAATAGTAAACGAGTTAAACGTTGCCTTAAGGGAAGGAAGTTGTGGAGAGTCGTAACAAGCCATTTCGTGAAGTTATAGGGTGCGTAAAAGAAGTGTCTGGCCCAAAATATTTCCACGACAAATATCTATTTTTCAATATAATCTCTAGTCAATGTGCTGCATAGCCCCCAAGTGAGATGGTCTCATGTCTTCTCTCGGCTAGCAATCGCTAATTGTTTTGGTTCAGCAATGAAAGCCTTCAAACACAGATAATTTTAACTTAACTATTTTTATTGCTCATGTCGACGTGTACATTATCTAACTATCCAGTGGGGTGGGTGTCGCGCAACTCTCACTAGGGAGACGTTTCGGACACGAAAGAGAACACGTCTACATCGCTTGACGGTTAAGCACCAATTCGCTGAAATCTTTTTCGTATCTATCTTTCCCACGCCTGTTCAGCCAATCAAAATCGACTTTCCTATTATGGCTCACATCTGACCCCGAATGTCAACCTCCGGAAATCGGAGCCGAGATACACTTCCCCTAAAAATGATAGTCTGCTAAACAATAATTTGACAAACGTACCCAATTCAGTGGTAAACATTAATCACATTGATCGAACATTATACACTGAAAATACCAGATCTGAATTCAACTAATGAATACAGAGTTATTGATTCTTTCTCGTATATAGAAATAGAAAGAATAAAAAATTCATTTGGGTTTCAGTATAATTAGCTAATTTAAATGATATAGGCTGTTTTATCAAACTATAAATTGCTTGTCAAATGCCAACAGCAGTAAAAAGAATAAAATTTTATTCAAAGACCTTACAGAGAAGCGCCTGAAATGATTTGAATTAAAGACAACTTTTTTCATCTTTCACCTCCATCGATAGGTTAAATAGCAGATCAGACGAAGCTCCATATCCTTGGTTAGGAATCCGTCTTGGTGATTTTTATATGCGAATAAAATGTCACTGCCGACACTGGAGTTTGAACATAGATCGCCAGTGAGCAAACACAGGTGATCCCATTATTGAATTAAGTAGACAACGTGACCGTAGAGGAAACGTATATATGGGAGTTAGCGTGTGTCTAATGGATCGTCATTTCTATACCCTCTGTTACTATTCGGATCTGTACTTCTACTCTTTCTTCTATTACCATACGGACTGCTTTTCTCTACTCTATTTACTACACTATTTCTCTATTTAGATCACTATACGGGTTTCTTGCCGAGCGAGTATTATCGAGCAAGTACAATTAGTGCGAGTGATATTCGAAGGCGTCTGTCATCAGCATTGTTCAACGGCGTATTATAGTTGTTATTAGCGATTAGAAAGTCTCTACCACAACGAGCATTGCGAAAGTAACAACGATTATTCGTTTGGCATCACAAAAGTGACAACGAGTGTTCGTTGACATCACAAACGTGATGGAGATTTCTGAATTAAAAGTGGCAGGACGTCGGACTAGCAACTCTATCCAGTAAAGAAAATATTTGGTTACTACTGAAAAATAGCAGCTTAGTCTATGTTCTAACGTGCTAATCGAAGGAAAACTCTGAATTTCAAACCGTGGAGACGGCAACGGGAAGACACTCGACAATTTTACTGACGAAGTGTATGGCAAAAGAAACGTCAGTATCCCGCATGTGCTGAAGTTATATGTCATTTTCATTAAAAACATATTCCAGATGAAGTGCAGGAAAAAAGAACACGGTCTGTAACATAATAACAATTTTAGGTAGAAGCTTATGAAGCTTTATTCGACTCATTCTGCTTTAGCACTGAAAAACGTTTATTTTATTGTGATGGACGATTACAAGCGAGAGGGGAGATCTGATGAGCTTATTTTATTGCCACACTGTCTGTATAAGAAATGGATTCACTAGCCTCGCAAACTTCTGCAGTTTACGTAGTTGTTTAACTTTGGGAATCTCTAAATAACAAAATAAATTTCAGAATTTTCTTAAGTAAATTAAGGCTAGAAATAAAACAAATGAACAAACATCTTACGATTATTAGTTCTACTTTGTGCATATGCAAAGACCCTAAGCAAAATCCTAATCAAATAAATGTCGATGCATTGTTCAGAATAGCCTACAAATACCATTGTCTCTCAGAATAGGTACGAGGGGGATTCAAAACGTAATGCAATTTGTTTTATTACATAAGAGATAGCGAACACAATCAAACATAAAGGGTGTTTCATTAAGACGGATTATATATAAGGGTGTTTCATTAAGACAGAACAAAGTCCTCAGTAAATAAATCAGTGTTATTGGTATAAATTTACTTATTTCTCTATTGGATCATGTTATTTAAGTCATGTCAATTATGCGTGAAAAATAATATTGCCCAAATGTCCGCCAAATCTGAAAGAAAAAGAAAAAAATTATTAGACGCTTAAACATAATTCACATTTAAAATCGGACCATGTTAATTGGAACACCCTTCATAATACATTATGATATAGCTATACATCATAGGTTCAGATACCTACTCCTGAACCTGGTCGTCACCTCTTTCTATGGCAGTGTTTCACCTACGAATGGGGCATGTATCCCAGCTTCGTAAAATTCAGCTGTCTATTGATATAGCAAATTCCTTACATCAGATCTCGCTTCATCATCAACTGTCTTAGCACCCTCAGCAGATTTCCATCTCTTTGATCCAAGGAAGGAGACACTGAGGGGTAAACGTTATAATGGTGATCAAAAAGTGAAAACTGCTTAAAGTAATTGGCAATATTTAGCTGAGTTTTACGAAGCTGTTATATATGCCATAATTTTTAGGGTGGAACACTGCAATTAAAAGAGATGGTGTCATCCAAAGAGGTGGTGACTAGGTTGATCTATAGCTATATCTTGAAGTACTATATATTTGATTGTTTTCCTTATTTCTTATACAGGCTGCGGCAGAAACGCTTCCAACTTAAAGGTAAGACATTAGCTAGATGAAAACACTGCCGCTAATATTTTACCATTATGTGGGAGATATTTCTGCCGCACAGAAAATACGTGTATTTATATTCAATTGTTTTTGTTTTTTTTCAATAACAAGTTAAGGTGACGGGATTAATCAATGGTAATTTATTACCACTACCAAATTTAAATTTACTGCTACTTTTACATGGATTCTATCTTCTTTTGTTAAAGTTTTTTTAATACAATGTCAATCGCTATCCTCCTGATTACATTTCCTCTGTTCTCGCTCCTTAGCAATGTTCCTATTTCTAATTCTTCCACACCCAATAACCCCTTGCCTCTCGGTGGCTTTAATGGCTTGCTTGAGCTGAACTCGATTAAAAAACAACCCTAACTACGTTGTTAAACGTACTATTTTGGTACAATTTGATAGTTTGACCCAGAAAGATAATATACCCTTTTTCGTTTTTTAACAAACTGCCCACGCCATAGAATATGTACTGTGATTTAGCGGGTGTCTAATCTACTAATTCTGACTTTCGGTCATTTTCGACGAGCGTTTATGCTTCCGTTAACAATCCGGCATTTGAAGGTCAACCTGCTAAGACAGTGGAATGGATTTTAGTATTAGATGACTATAATCATCTGAAGACTCAAAGGGACTTTAAAACGTACACGCCGCACTTAAAACAAATTTTCTTGATGCCGAGTTGCCGCCGTTTGATGTAGAGAGGCATTAAAAAAAATTTAATCGATTCTTTTAGTTGGATTCGTAAAATACAGTCGATCATAGATCACGTAATTAGAATTGGTATCGTGGATTATTTGTATCAAAACTCCAGAGATATATATTAACATTTCTATTTAATAATATATGTCTAAACGAAGGGCTGCTACCGAAATATGGTTGGAATTTCAAGAAGGTGAGCGAGTACGAAGACACAAGTATTTTGAATATAACAATCAAGACGAGCCTGCTGGCACGAATACCAAAGCCTGCAATAAGGATAGTTCCGAATTTCAGACTTTTTACTTTCATTTATAGATTATCTCATATTTACAGACTACTTTTAGCGGACAAAAATGGTTTCTATAAAATGTTTTCAACTTGATGCTGAGGAGAAATGCAATTGTGAAGAGAATTAGTTAATCACGAAACATAATCTGAACAATTCAATTGATTAGAATGTATTTTTAGATAAATATCCAAAATAGCGATATATTTGACGATTAGAATATATATGATCTTAAAGTATATATATATATATATATATATATATATATATATATATATATATATATATATATATATATATATATATATATATATACGTACCACCACAGATTCGCGGTATTTAAAGTTTAAAACTAAGCTTCTTGAAGTCTTTATTTTAATTTTAATTTCAAGTTAATAGATAAAATTTAATATTTCCATTAAGCAAATTACTTCGCTCTATTTCAAAACTCATTTAAACTAACTGGAATTAGTTTTGAAATGACTAAAATGATTGATTTTTAGCGCTATTTCTAGCGATCTGTCATCGCGAGGTAATTCTCTATATTAAAAAGAATGTTTCAAAAATAAAATATACATTTCTGGAACTTTATTTGAGGAATATTACCTGATTTAAATTAATCTGATTTGAAACAAATATTACTTACTTGAATTTTAAAATAATGCAGAAATGCATTTTTTTGACACGGCGGTAAGCTGTTTATTTAAGGTGTTGACATATTGACAGCTTGAATGACAGACAGAAGTTTATCTAATGTTTTTGAATGACATATTGAAGTTTATCTAATGCTTTTGAATGACATATTGAAGTTTATCTAATGTTTTTCTACGATGGATATGTCTGTAAAAATAATTGAGAAATATAACATGAGGACATTTTTTTATATAATTTTTAAGTGCTCAGTAATCTTAAAAAATTAGGAAAATATTCTCTGTAATCTAATATTGAATTTTTGATGCTTTGGCTTTAAATTTACTATCGTTATCCCACTTATTTTCTGATACTGTCGTGTATGAACAACTGTATGTACAAAAATCGGCACATTTATAAACATGCAAAAAAATGTCAGTTCGAATTTATATTTTCTCTTCTTTTAAAACATTTTTCAGGAGAATAGGTTTGCCAAGTCCACTATCAGTTATCGCTATTTCCAGGGATTCCTTTCTACATTTTCGTCTGATATTGTGTGGAACGTCAACAACATGATTATGTCGTTATTTTCTCTTCGAAGTTACATGGGCTATCTCTTCCAGATTTTGCTGTTGGGGACACAGATGTGATGTCTTTTATTTGTTACTGTTTTTTATTGGTGATTCTGTTTTCAATAACTGATCTGGGAAAGTTGTGTGTATACAAAGGACAGTTTAGATATTTCCTTACGGATGAGAGTTATATCGAAGTTTCGATGATGAGGCGGTTTCTACGATTTAAATTAAAGCAAAACTCTTCTCAACTTATTATTATTATTATTATTATTATTATTATATATATATATATATATATATATATATATATATATATATATATAAAAAAAGGCTCAAACACTAATATTCCATGGAATATTAGTGTTTGAGACTTTTTAAATGTTATATTCTTGCTCCTCTCCTGGACATTGAGCTCTAACTGGATTCTATCCTCGTCGAAATTTATATATATATATATATATATATATATATATATATATATATGTTGAAACTTGACTAATGCATGGAATAATAATGCAACACAAAAGGTACTTAGAGCAAAATGTATTGAAACAAGAAAGTGTACACAATATTTACATATAGTCTTCTGTATATTCCTGGTAAGACCGTTCCTGGAGAATGTGTTGACTGAGTCGCAGTCGGGCAGAGTCTCTGGTTGAATCTCTTGATTCCTTCCTCTCTTCCCGGTACCAACCATATTTATATGGTCGGTACTCCACTATGCAAATTAGGTGGATCCTACCACAACAATATATATATATATATATATATATATATATTGACCACTACTATCTATCTATCTATCTATCTATATATATATATATATATACATATATATATATATATATATATATATATATATATGATTCATGCGAACAGTAAAAAATTAGAACAAGGTTTCATTAAATACGACAAAAATTTCGAAAATGTCAAACTTGTAATGACTAACAACATCTGTCCATGAAAACATATTTTGCAAGGACTAATATTGTCGATCAGTTCTGTCGCCCTTCGGGAAAAAACTATCTCTGTCGATAATTAAAAAGAAAGCATCAACATATGTTTATTCTGTGTCAACATTTCCTCCGAGAAGACTGACCTGTCAATTTTGTTAACAAAGTGCCATGTGTAAATATATAACATAAATCCACGGCGCCTCTTTCAATTTCCGTCAGCTTTGGGTCGATAATAAAACACTAATCAGCTATTCGAACTGCAAAAAAGAAAAAAAAATACGATTAAATATCCCGGAAGGCCATTATATCAAAAAACGACAAGCAACAATAAAAATTGAGACCAAGAGCACTTTTCGTGAATAACCAGATTACATTTTCTTTATTAAGTCTTTAAAGCTTCAAAGTTGACATCATCCACTTTCTGTTGAGAGAAGAATTATTCAGAATGGAGACAGAGACAACGGAATCAAGAAAGAATAAATTTTTATTATAATTTATTATATATATATATATAACTTTATTTTTTATTGTTTTTATATTTTCATTATATATATATATATATATATATATATATATATATATATATATTTATGTGTGTGTGTGTGTTGATATAATGGGAAAGAACTGTTAGGTTGATGATCCTAAGTTCTTTAGTATTTTTTTATTTAAAAAAACAGTGCTCAATACAGAAGTAGAGTCTACATTATAATTATTTTAAAAAAATATGATTCCATCGCGACAAAAATTGGTATGTTTCTGTTATGTTCCAGGTTAGGACCAAGGAAGAACAACACGAACACAAGAGTAGAAATAACAAAGGTATATTAAACGAAATAATAATACATGATGTGGAAGGTGTTAGTATGACTGTCAGTCTGGTTTGGAGTGAACTACTATCGGCTCGACTCGATTCGGTATCTAACCACCCCCCACATGTGGGACAAGGCCGAGTTTAACGTGGGTTTCCCGAACTCGTAGGCTCGGCCAAAAAAAATGCCCGAGAACCGGTATAAACAGGATCGGGTTGGTCAACCTCCCCGAACGAGACTCTACCCTTCGGCGGTGCCTCGTCCGGGTTCCTCTCTGCTCAAAGGCAGAGAGTTCGACCGTCAAGCCGAGAAGCTGGGCTCGATTCGGTATCTACCCATACCCCACGCGTTTTGCATGTGGCACAAGGCCGAGTTTAACGTGGGTTTCCCGAGCCCGTGTGCTCGGCCAAAAAATGCCCGTAGAACCTGTATAAATGGGATCGAGTTGGTCAACCTCCCCGAACGAGACTCTACCCTTCGGCGGAGCCTCGTCCGGATTCCTCTCTGCGGAGGCAGAGAGTTCGACCGTCAAGCCGAGCTTCTCGGCTTGAATCGACCCTCTCTCTTGAGAGGCGTAGTATACATAGTGTTAGGAAGAGTTCATTCTGTAGTTATAGGTAAGAACCCATGACAGTTTCGAAACTGTCATCCGTATTGAAATTAAACTTGAATATGATTGACCAGTTTCGAAACATAGCAATTTCTGTGTCGCGATGGAATCATATTTTTTTTAAATAATTATATATAACATCGCACATACAGTCCTGCTGTTAATAAGAGAGTGCTTGATGTAATCCAACAGAGCTATTAAGTATATATTAATAAATATACATATCATCAACTCGGAGTTTCATGCACAACGCAATCTTCAGTCGCTGAATATGGACTGCTCGTTACGTAATTAGAACTTTCAAGAATATAATTATTTATCGCTATGTTGGCGCAGTTATAAATTAAAATTATATTTGGAATTTAAAATAAACGGGATTTGTACATATATGTAAAAAATATTTTATTTTTGATTTGTGAATATTAATTTTATTAATTAAAGGGAGATTACTTATTCTTATTTAAAAGCAAAAACATATAGTAATTTACATTAAAAAAATAAACCATAATTTACATTAAAAATTAATCTGGATCAATGTATTTAAGCAGATATTTAATTTTATGCCTAAATGTAATCATTAATTCATTTCTATTAATTAATTAAGCTCGGGATATTTAAATGCTTTAAGATAACCAGTTTTTCAACAAGTCATAATTTACATCTGTTTCTTTTCCCGCTATAAAATTTGGCTCTTGCTAATTATCCCAGGTGATAAAAGGGTAACTAGCTTTAGTCTTTAATTGCCAGAAATATTTAAAGAGAGAAGTGCTTTTTCTGTATTTTATATTGCCTAGTCATTCGATAATGGTAGAAATGAAATTTCCATTGATTTTCAGTGGTACCAAATAAAATTTAAAATGTAAATGTATGCTCGCTCGGTATACAATATTATCAGTCATCCATTGACCGTTTAAGGGACAGATCCTTTTTTGTCGGCAGTTGCATTTACTTTTGGAAACATTTACGTTGTCTTTGTTGTAAATATATTTGTTTAATATAATGTTGTTATGTTGGGATATGGATTTGTCTATGGTATTACCGCAGCTATAGGTGATGTTAACATTATTTTTGCTAAAATATCTTTTTTAGTGTTGGTGAATGATTAAAGTACTTATGAATTAAATTTAGGAAAATTCTTCGGATATTAGTTTAACAATTACAGTTGAAAAGGTGGATTAAACCATATGACGTTCCGCTTAAGATGTTTCTCTTTCTTATTTTCTCGTTTTTTTCTTTCTAAAATACTCTAAATTTAT
>CAHIKZ030004634.1:540000-572500 GCA_903632075.3 Acanthosepion pharaonis | reverse complement strand
TGACCCTTCGCGCAGAACTCTTCACTGCCAGTTCAAGAAAGACATTCGGATTACTAACACAAAAAAGAGAATGTCTTATATCGAGAATATTTAACATTGAAAAACATAAGGAAAAAATTAATTATTTTTAATAATATGTGGAAATCTCCGTCTTTTACCTGAAGACGGTCGCGAGACCAGAAACCCGTGTAGTAAAATTATGGAAAATAAAGCATAATATTTAAAAAAAACAAAAAAAAAACAATCCTTATTACAACCAAAAACGTTTGCGACACCTCTCTTCTTTTTAATATACACACTTTTCTCTCGTTGGAACCACTATAACCTCTTTCTGATATATATATATATATATATATATATATATATATATATATATATATATATATATATATAAATTCAGACATATATTGTTAAATATAAAAAAAACAAATTGTCCTACATTTGGATATATTTTTATTATGCTGTTCCTTGATCTAAGCTGTCGGTTCAAAGAGCCATTTTCAGAATGGTTATATGAACATTTAAACAAAGATATTCACCATCAAAGATGATATTCCGTCATGTTGACATAGAAGATTGCTATGCGACGATAACGGTCACGGAATAGCAAACGCAGGTCGTAAATCCCTGATGATGTTCTGTGACGTCGTACCACGTGAGGGACCGAAATATTAACAACAGAACCTTATGTCTAGATGCAGTGTAATATGTTGTGACTAGTTTGAATGTAATTTTGTTGTATGTGGGTTGCTTTGTTTTAATGTAGATGGCCTCCAATATCTGAAGGTTCTGTTTACAGTATGTATGGATGAGTATAGTTGTGTTATCAACTAATATCTAATACTATGTACATGGCTATATTTTCCTAAGAAATGTTGTTTAATAGAACTAAGATCAGAAAGGTGACGTGTAAGTCTACGGGAGAGCGTGGTTGTAGTAAAACCAATATATGTAGTGGGTTTATTTTTAGTATCAGAGATACATGAACAGGCAGGTAAATTGATACAATACATTTAGTTTTTTGTAGAAGATTTCGTTGTGTGGTTTTAGGGTTATATATATATTAAATTGTTTATCTTATAAAGTCCCAAGAGCTACTCGAGATAGAGTGTTACTGAAGGAGTTGTGTGAGCGGCGAGAGTAAAAGGTAAGAGTCGCTGTTTATGATGTGTGGTTCTTGGGCCTTGTCTGATGTGTTCGATAAAGTCAGCTTGAAGCTGATCTTGAAAATGACTTCCAGTCTGTTGTTGACTAGGGCAAGCGACGTCTTGTTCATTCTTAACGCCTGCCCCATTAAACTGCTCTCTTTTAATCAACTTTGAGTACCTTTATTGCCTTCTATCAACACGATACACCTCAAAGTGTAGGTGTTGTATTTTCGTCGTCTAAGGCTTTCCACTGTTACGAACTAGATTATATCGTTCCAATTGTTAAGTCTACAGGTAGGATAATTGCTTCATTGTGTCGTGATAGAAAACTTTGCTCCGCTGAATCTGTCTTGCACCTTTATCAGAGTAACATTCGCCGTGAATTGAATACTGTAGCCGCATATAACCTGATGGTTCTACAATATATCTATCGATTCTTGACAAAATCCTAAGAATCTGCAATGTTATCGGTCCTAACCTGGATTTAATCACTATTTCAACATAGATCCCCTGTGTCTTTACTGTAAATATTTTCATGACAATTATTTTGATGAATTCTGGTATTTGCACCTTGAATTCATGAATTCAAATATAATACTAGATTGGCAGATATGTCTCACTTCTATACTGTTGATATTGCTAAGTGTAGGCGTAAGTTCTATTCTGATGGCTTCTTCCTTCTCATTTCTCGTCTGTGGAACTCTCTTTCGGCTTCTTGCTTTCCTGTCAACTACGATCTTCAGGATTTAAAAGCAATGTCAGTTTTCCATCTGTTTTGAATCCTATCCTCTTTCTGTACTTTCTCTCCAGTTCCATTCACTCTCGGTTACCGAATGTGTCTTAGTGGCTTTATCGCCTTGCTTTTTTTTTAATATCTTAAGGAAAACAGAAAAAGAAAGTAGAAAGAAACAGCTGACATTTCTAGGACATAATGAGAAAGGAGCTCTTGGAGAATTTGACACTAACAGGGTATTGCGAATGTAAAACGGACATTGGGTGGCAGTGAGCCGCCTATCTGACCAGCTTGTGTGAATGGATTGCGAAACCGTCGTTGGTAGATGGATAGTAAAAAAGATATTTTACTACGAGCTACAACAGATAAGAAATGTAGAGATCCATGATCGTCCATGTTTTCAAGGGACACGGCACATGAACAGAAGACGCCGTGGTTTCGATTTTCATTTAGTGCTCCATACACGTGACCTTGTGCCAAACTAAGCTGAGATTTATAAATGACAACAAACTTGCCATGACCTCTTATTGTTTAAACGCGTTGTTATTTTCGTTAAGGCTTCATTCAGTCCTATATCTGCTCGGTAAGCTCATGATGTATTACTCCAGAACGAGGCTACCTATACAAATATTAGATTTTTGAAATCGCTTTCTGAGTTTAGATCAACCGTCTACAAATTGCTATCTCATAAGATTATTTGATATAAAATCGCATGAAGTAGTTTATAAATCGGTAAAAAGATAAAGAAATAAAAGACCCACCATCAAAGACCTGTTTTCGGAAATCAGTGGCGTTGCTATTAATGTAATCTTAAGCTATTTATTGATTTACTTTCGTTAACGGATTCTCTTTCTAATATTCTTCATGATAAATTTCTGCTTCGCTTGCTTGCTGTTTCTTCAGTGCATAAGTTGAGCCGGAAATGACAATGCAGCAAGGTAGGGGAGGAGCAGCCCCGGAATAAAGTTTCACTGAAGCCCTTTCAATAGGAAATTCTGCCGCTTCGACTGATCTTTTAAGTTCAGTGTACGCGAAAGCGCGCGTCCTGCTCGCACAGGAAGCGGCGGATGTGCTTCAAGCGAAAGCCACGATCGAATAAAGGGTTTAACAGAGCAGACTGTCATGTCTTCGTACGTGTGTAGATGACTACTGAGCTTACTATAGCCTCAAACGAATAATAGGAAAACTGTGTCGCGCAAATCTTTCTAGCAGAAAAGACACGTATGACTGTCCGCTTTGAAACCAGTTTCGCAAATGCTGATTTTCGTCGATACTCGAATACCCACCAGTCTCGCCGACAAATGACTACCACAAGACAAACGCACACACACTCACACACACACATGAAACAAAAATACAATAAAACACCTCTTTGTGCTAATAGGAATATATACTGGAAAAACAAGGTGGATAAAATAGGTAAAGGTATATTGTAAAAAAAAAAAAAACAGTACAATAGGAATAAAGGTAACAGTTATGCACAAGGTCGTCGCAAGTCAATCCAGTAGTGAGTGCTACTATTGGAAGGTCGGTAGTTCTCGCGTAAGTCTGAGTCGTACTCAGATCCCGGCTGGTAATATTTACCAACACATCTACGGGGTAGGATGTAGCACAAGGCCGAATTTAATGTGGGGCAACCTGCGTCGGTAGGCTCGGCCAAAAATTCCCCGTAAACCCTGCATAAACGGGTTCGGGTCTGTCTACCTCCCCGGCATAGCCTCGTCCAGGTTTCTCTCTGCCCGAATGCAGAGAGTTCGACAGCACAGCTGGAACACATTCCAGCTAGTCAATATTTACTAGCCCCCTCCCCCACGAGGTTAGATATGGCACAAGGCTGAGTTTAACGTGGGGCATCCGCGTTCGTAATCTCGGTCAAAAATTCCACGTAGAACCCGCATAAATGGGTTCGGGTCTGTCTACTTCCCCGGCATAGCCTCGTCCAGGTTCCTCTCTGCCCGAGGGAGAGAGTTCGACAGCAGTTAGGATCTGAATCACAGAACCCAGCATGGTTATTTACCTTACCTTCCCGCGAGGAAGGATGTGGCTCAAGACCGTTTTTAATTTTTGGGTTAAAACCGTGTTCGTGGGCTCGGCCAAAAATTCCCCGTAGACCCCGTAAAAACGGGGTCGGGTAGCTGTCAACCACCCCAGACGATACAGCTCTTCGGCATAGCCTCGTCTGGGTTCCTCTCTTCCCGGAAGGCAGACAGTTCGACAGAAGCCAAGATCTGAATAACAGATCCCAGCAACGATATTTGCCAACCGCCCCACGCGGTCAGATGTGGCAGAAGGCCGAATTTAATGTGGGGTATCCGAGCCCGTAGGCTCGGGCAAAAATTCTCCGTATACCCCATAAAAAACGGGGTCGGGTAGCTGTCTACCACCCCAGACGAGACTCTGCCCTTTGGCATAGCCTCGTCTGGGTTCCTCTCTGCCCGAAGGCAGACAGTTCGACAGCAGCCAAGATCTGAATAACAGATCCTAGCAAGTGTCTGTAGTCCGTTGACTTCCAGATACTTATAGGTAGTTACTACCTATAGTGTAGTCACTCATGGAGGTGACAGGTTATTCCATTACATCAGTGAGGTACATTAAAAAAAAGACATTAAAAAAAGCCAAAATAAAAATAAAAAACGATTACAAATTTTAGAATCTATTTTCATAAAAACTTGCCGGATGTGCGGCTCAGAGGGAGAAATCGGAGAGCCGACTTCGAATTCTGGTCAGGTTCATTATATTCACTTATGTGTAAACCCCACTACAAAAAATATGAATCCATCCCGCAAGCGATGGGCTAATTAGTGGGAAGTGTATCTGGAAAAGATCATTGCTATTCTTAACAAATTTTTAGTTAAATAGTCACACTCAAAAGAATAATCAAAAATTATTCTCACTCTCAACGACAATGGGTTGATAAACCGCAAAAAAAACAAAAAACAAATCAATCAGTTTATCAAAACTTAGTGCAAGTCGTACAATTATTGATGAAAACATCATAAGAAATTAAAATGTGATGATTAACATAAGACAACTATTAGATTTGTCTAACGCTTGGCAAGCTATTCGAGTTGAACACTTCTCGCCAGTACTATCTTCCTAAAGTGTCCCATAGCTGTAGACCTGTTCTAAAACAAGGCACCTCGGACTGGGGTAATGGTAAGCGAATGATTGTGGTTGGCCCTGAGTAGCGATTTCGATCCTCATTCAAAGCTGCGTTCCAAGCTTATCTTAGTTTAGGAATTATCTAAATATTTCCGCATTTGTAAAAAACGAAGCTAACTTTAGTAAATAAAGGCACCTCGACTTGGGGTAATAGTTCGCAAGCTAATTTATTTGTTCATTACGAAAACGTAATGATTTAGGTCCTAACTAAGTGTCGCATATTTATGAAGGTTTGTAAAACTAAACTAAGTTTCATAAATGTGATGTCTTCTAATCTTTTGAACTCACAATTATTTTGTTTAATGCTTCTATTAACCCTGCTTAAAATCCTGTATAGGCTGGGAAAAAATTAAAATCCTGTTTTAATTAATTACGTGTGGGACTTTTTACCGTTAAGTGATCCTATCATATATAAGTTACATCAGAATTATGATATATTTACAACAATTTGTGTATCTCTTTTATTATTCCAGAGATCTTTTTTTTATTCCTTTTCTGTAACCTTAAAATGTTTCAGAGGTAATCAAGTACTAGAGTGCCTAGAACGAGGACGAGCGATGAAAAATATAAAAACGAATAAAATATACTTTTTAGTAATAAAAATATAATGTCTTTCAACTGACGGCAAAAACGCGGGCTGATTTATTCTATCTTCTGACTGGAATCTTACCGGAAGCAGTTATTTATCAAAAGCAGCTGGTATGAAATTTAATCAAAAATCAACCACAGTAGATAACAAAACCAAACAAAAAGAAATAGACTTCGTAGTTCCTCGAAAAAACTGTGATATATATATATATATATATATATATATATATATATATATATATATATATATATATATATATATATACCGCATATGATAAAAAGAATATAGATTTTCTCACAATCGGAATAGATTGAGGTAATTTTATTTAGTCGTGGAAGTATTGCTTCTTTAACAAGATCCATTGCAAATAACTTGCGCTTGGAAATCGAGACGACATAATACGCTAAACAGTCTCCAAATATTTGACATTTCCTTTAAACTGATGGATCGAGAGTGTCGTCATTGAAACAAATTGGTACGCCTATATGACTGCATATTTTCTGCAAGCAACTAAACCATGTAATCTAGCTAGTCGATCATATGTCAAACTCTGCATCGCGGGGACCCAAGTTTAACGAGCAAGTTAAAACAGACTGTTTACAGTTGGATAAAGCGCTCGAATCTCAACGTGGGATTCACACAAAACTCATCATAGTGGTTGTGAAATCTAAGGCCCATTCGTTATGTACTTCTCCGGGGCTACATCGGGTTTTCGATTCAGAGCTTTCCTTCTACTAGATTAGTTGCCAACTGAAGCTCAAGTGCCTAGTCTGAATTTATTATTTAACCCATAGTTGGGGGGAAGAAAAACTGCTTATAGCTCTCACAGGTGTACTTACGTGAAAGTGACCGTTACGAAAATTGATTGGAAGTTGAACTCGGTTCACCTATTTTCATTTCCAAGAAACTTTCCATTGCATCACCTGCACATATACTGGATAAGAACAGATACTATACTTTAATCTCAGATGAAAGGCTGAGAAGCAATTCTATATTTAATAATAAAAAAAAATAAGTATTATGTGAGATCATTTAGCAAATGGAGCGTCAGAAGGCTTGCTTTCCAATCGAATCTAATAATTCGAGCAGTGGGCAAATAATATTTCAAGATAAGGTTCCTAGTTATATTATTTGCCCACTGATTTAGCTACTGTAACCAACCTACTGGCGAAAATAAATCTAAATCTATCACTTATTGCTTCTCTGATTTTCTCCACACCATATTATTTTAGCAATAATAATAGTAATCCTGATGAGAATACCATTGAAAGTTAGAGTGGCGCCGCTTATCATAACCTTTACATAGTGTTGCATTATTATATTTGGCACGTCAATACTTACATATATATATATATATATATATATATATAAAAAGTTTCAAATTGAAAATTATAATGTTTTATTTTATGAAAGTATTTATTTATTTATATATATATATTTGATATTTCAAATTGTCCTCAATTTTTCATCAGAAATAACTGTTTGTTACAAATAAATATATATATATATATATATATATATATATATATATATATATGAAGAAAATTTGGAAAAAAACAAACAAAAATCCTTAAATGCAATTATATTGTTTAAAATGAATGAAATGTCGACGTCTGACGTTTCGGTTTAATAAACCTTTTTCAAGACAATATTCATTAAAATACAATTCAGTTCAATTTGACAAAGACGATGGACATAAAAAAAAAACAAGTCTTATCCAAAACAGATAACTGAAAATTTTTAAAATGATCAGCTTTCCGTTTAGCATGGTCACGTTGTCGTCACATGGGCGACGCTTTCAAAACGTATTCCTGAAAATTTGAAAAAAAAAAAATTTTTCAGTTGTTTTCGTTTAAGATGTTCATCCTTGAAGACTTCATCAGACTAAATTTGTTACGTTGGTGAGACTAAACATGCACACGAAACGAGAGACGCTGGGAATTTTAAATTTAGAAAAAAATTTAAATTTACAAAATTTTGTTTGATGTGTTTTGGGTATATAATCTAGCCAATTTTATTTAGATTCTTTTTTTTTTACTTTTTATTTCCATCATCTTTATTAAAAAATCCCACATTGTGATAACAGAATATCTGTAAATATGGGATTTTGATAAAAAAATATGATGGAAAGAAAAAGAAAAGGAATCTGAATGAAATTGACTAGATCATATACTCGAAATACATTAAAAAAAATCTAAATTTAAAACTTTTTCTAAATTTAATTTGTGTGTGTGCGTTTGATTGTATACCCAAAACACACATAAAAATTAAAATTTAAGTTTCACAGCATCCCTCGTCTGTGCGCATGTGTATCGGAACAACGAAAGACATTTAGTCCGATATATATATATATATATATATATATATATATATATATAAAGAAAGGACAGTAAGATATATAATCCGGCGTACTTATTGATATTTTTTTATTTTTACAAAACAGTGCTCAATGTTAATTTACAGGACATAAATATTATAAATTAACTGATTTAAAATATATTTTCTTCGCGACACAGTAATAACCATGTTTCAAAAACTGAACCTAAAAACTTCAAATTTAATTATACAATTAAAGTTAAGCAGTTATACAATTAAGTTAAGTTAGTTCTGTTTCATCTTCAAGCGAATTTTCGAGTAACTTATATTACTTATTTTATTATATATATATATATATATATATATATATATATATATATATATATATATATATATAAGAAAAATAATGTGGAAAAATTTATGAAGTCCTAAAGGACGAAAAGCGTAACACGAAAACTTTTATGACTTAAAATTTCCCCAAGATTATTCTTCATCATATAAAAACTTATATCGTTATTTTATATATATATATATATATATATATATATATATATATATATATATATATATATATATATATATATATAAAGACTTTGGTTAAAATTCAACAAAAGTTATATATATATATATATATACTTTGGTTAAAGTTCAACAAAGTTATATATACATATTTTTCATGCTATATATATATATATATATATATATATATATATATATATATATAAAATAAACGATATAGAAAGTTATAGGCTAAGAAAGAGAACAACTGAGGTGTTTTATTCCAAACTTTCCTAATTAGATGCAAATGATTCTTTTTATCGTAATTTATTCATTAGTTTACTTTTGGGGGGAACAGTAAAAGAGGCCAGATCGAAAACAATTTATTACAAATTTACATAATTCTAGGACAGGTTCTCGCCTAACTGATCGCTGCGAAGTTCCTATGTTCTTTTAAGCATACCAAACTTTGATCCATTCTTATTATTCAAAATTAATATTTGTTTTTTTTTATACTTTTTCAATCCATGGTAGCTTATATTTTCAATTCAATTTTATTATTGATATCCCTATCGAATGTGAAGTTTGCAGAAAGGGGAACTGGAAAACTCCCTATTTTCACCATTTCACGTTCTGAGTACAGATGTTGTGGTATAGACCCCCCTGCTTTTTTATTTAAAAAGAAAATCGGTTCCATCTAAACTCTTCTTATCTTTCACTCCCAGTAAACCCTTGCTTCTTAGTGATATTATCGCTTTGTTTGAGGTGAATTGACGAGAAAGAAATTATAGAAAATAAGGGAAATAAAACAAACTAAAATGAAGAATTCTTTATCAGTAATGGTATTTCTTAAAGCATTACATAAATAATGGTATGGTGCATTCTTTGCACCTTTCTTGGCACTTTTATCTTCAAGATATTTTCATTTGCGTTTTTAACTGCATATCAACTCATGGGTCATTTAATACCGAAATCTATTTTTCTTCAGGAGCTTTGAAGTAATAAAAATATGATATATATTTTTTGTGACGTACAGTGACCGTTAATAATTAAGTATAACTCAAGACTTAAATGTTAAAATAAAACAGTATTTAATTACAATCACAAATAAATACGTAACAAGAACAAAGAAGTAAAAGTCAATCAAAGATAATTAACCATTTCAGTGAAGACCTTGTTAGTAGCGCGGTACGACTTAATGTCCGGTAAATTATAAACCAAAACCCAAATTATCGACGCACAATAATTCACACTAATTCGACTGGATAGTTCCACTCAATACACAATAATCATTCAATAATCACTGCAGTCAGTAGGCTGACACCGCTATTTATATACCTGACGGCAAACACCCGCTACGTAAACAATGGAGAGGACGAGATTTTTCTTAGTCTGATAAAAGACAAGTGAGGATTAGACTTTTTGTTTGTTTAGCGGCACATCAATTCCTTATGGGTCATTTAATGCCGAAATTTAATTTTCTTGCGAGCAGTTGTAATTTCTTTTACAAAAATGTATTGCTGGAAATTTTTTACTATGAAAATATATTTCTGGTATTTTTACTGTAAAAATGTATTTTTATACCTTCATAGTGGTTTGACACCAATATAGGGGTTAACTATTTGCTCATAGTTGAGAGCCTAACAAGTGCTACCATCCCGGGTAAATGCGTACCTGGAAACAGCAGCAATTAAGAGGTGGTTCCATGTTCCAATCAAATGCCTTAATGCCTCATCTAGTTTATCGTCATACCCCAAGTGGAATAAATACATTGAATCAATAGCTTCATCTACTGCAAGGAAAGTTGGCTCTCCCTGTCGTACCAGAAAGTTTTTCTCGCCCGAGTCCATCCTTCAAATCTATGAATCAATCATTGGCCCTTATATGGAATATTGCTGTCATATATGGTCTGGAGCCCCCGTTGTTCGTCTTAGAGTCTTCGACAAAATTCAGAGACGAATATGCAATATAGTTGTCCCTGATCTGGCATCTCGTTTACAGTTGCGCCTTCACAGACGTGCTGTGCCCACCTCTGTCTCTTCTACAAATATTTTCACGGCACCTGTTCCGACGAGCTACTTTCGCTGGTTCCCGGACTACATGAATTTAAACGCGCTATTAGGCTGCCATCTCGGTCCCACCCTTTCACTGTCAAAACGGTTAAATGTAACCGTTTCTTCTTCTCAAACGACTTCTTCTCCTGCACTTCCCGTCTGTGGAACTCCCTTCCCCTTAATTGCTTACCCGATGACTATAATCTTAAATATTCAAGTATAATATCAATCGACATCTGACACCCTGAGCTTGTTTCCCGTCCTTCTCTGTATCCTTTTCCCAAACATGACTCTTTACTCTTGTTCTCAATTCTCTGGAATCCCTTGCATGCTAGTGGCACTCCCGCCTTCATTTGGGGTGAATTGCATTAAGAAAAAAAAACCCGGACACGAAGATTGAACTTAGTACCAGAGTAACGGTTGTTGAAAATAGTTTGTTAACCATTGCTCAATGAAGCATCCTATATCCTTTCTCTCTGCATGCAAAAATAAATTCACTTAGTTCTCAGATCTTCCTTTGCTGCTGTTAACAGATTAATGGCAAATGGCGTATAGGTTATTGTCTGATTGACTTGAAGCTATATCAAAGTAATTGGTACTTAAGAAGACGCTGGAACCAAAAGCATAAAAGAGTAAGAAAATGTCTGGAAGGAAGTCATTAGATTTAACCGCCTTTCTGCGGAAACATTGCATAAAAAAAATCGAAAAGATTTAGATAAGAGTAAATAAGAGTAAATAAATATTTGTCAGAAAATTAAAATAACAAACAGACATTGATGATGGTCATATTTGGGACACTTCTTCTATGTGCCATGCCTCATTAGGACACTGGTGATCATGGCTCTCCATAATTACTATTGTAACTCTTAAAAATGTTGCCTTTTTGCTATCCCTCCTAAACCGTTTTGCGATCCATTTACACAAGCTCGTTTG
This sequence comes from Acanthosepion pharaonis, assembly GCA_903632075.3. NCBI lineage: Eukaryota > Metazoa > Mollusca > Cephalopoda > Sepiida > Sepiidae > Acanthosepion > Acanthosepion pharaonis. The sequence goes on along the minus strand of CAHIKZ030004634.1, from coordinate 561,067 downwards.
GTAGGTTATGAATAGTTTTCTTATGTCCCTATTGCTGTCAATATGTTTTGTGAACGTCAAATTTTCCAAGCCCTCTTTCCTCATTATGTGTCCTAGAAATATCAAATGTCTTTTTCTGAGACTAAGTATAAGTGTCCCTTTTGTTACCGTTTTCTCTAAAACTTCCTCGTTGCTCACATGTTCAGTCCATGGCATTCTTAGCATCCTTCTGTAGGACCACGTTTTTATTACTTCAAGTCTCTTCTTCGTCTGTGAGGAGATTGTCTTTTTATTGTTTTATTGTTTCTTAATACTTTGCTTAGCTTTTGGAAAGCACCTTTCACTATCCCAATATGTCTTCGGATTTTTGGTCTCGCACTTTCCGTCCTCAATTAAAACACTTCCCAATAACCGGAAATATATCTATTTGATTTTTATTGCAATATTTTGTTAAAGGCTGTTAAGCTCAAATATTTAATGATGTGATAATGGAATTTCTACGGATATTTTATTGTCACAGAACTCGCCAATTAACTGAAGAATTATTTCATTAGATAATTAAAATAGAAAAACTGTGAAATTTCCACAGGTCATTCTAATAAATATTAGATAGTTTGCCTTCGGATTTTTAGTCTCGTATTTTCCGTCTTTTGTTAAAACACTTTCCACTAACCGGAAATATATACAGATTTTTTTTTTTTTTTTTTGTCTTGAAATTGGACTTTTCATTGGAAGCAATTTTGTCGAAATAAGAGTAAATCGACGTGAAACCTGGATGAAAAAGTCAATATTTTTTGTCCCTACAGAGTACTCCTCTGCAAATTCTTTTCGTCTTTCAAATGGTTTCCTTCGCGTCCAGATGATGCTTGGGGTCTCAGTTTATGATTGGTCGGCAAAACTGCCAACAGGTCTGATTAAATGAATTAGAGTGAATGTCAAATTCAAATCTTTTCATTTGTACCCCCTTACTTCTTAAAATAACGACCAGTATTCATATTTATGATTTTTATTGCAATATTTTGTTAAAAGTTGTTGAAGCTCAAATATTTAATGATGTGATAATGGAATTTCTACGGATATTTTATTGTCACAGAACTCACCAATTAACTGAAGAATTATTTCATTAGATAATTAAAATAGAAAAACCGTGAAATTTCTACGTGTCATTCTAATAAATACTAATTAGTGTAAGGATAAATTTATTAACACTTGCTTTCGTAGATATGATTCCAGGAAGTGTCTCAAAGATGCTGTTAGTTTTCTTCTATTTCCCTCCTGGACTTAGGCGATCATGGCTCTCCTCAATTTCCTGTCCTATGTAAGTCTTAATAAATTTTGTCTTTTTGCTATCTCACCTAAACCCCTTTTGCAAAAGTTCGTTAAGTAGGGTATGAACAGTTTTTTTATGTCCCTGTCGCCTTCAATATGTTGTGTGAATGCCAAATTTTCCAAAACCTTTTTTTCTCATTATGTTTCCTAGAAATGTTAACTCTTTCTGATGATAAGTAACAGTGTCCTTTTTGTTTCCATTTTCTCTAAAACTTCGTCGTTTCTCACATGTTCAATCCATGGCATTCTCAGCATCTTTCTGTAGAACCATAATTCTGTTGACTTCTAAGGGAGAGCAAGATTTTATTATTACCAGCTGTTGAGATGTGACTATTCTTATTCTGAGTCGTGTCCGTTCCGGGCGTTGCTGATCATGGCTCTCTTCACTGTCCCGTCTCCCTATCTTTGTAGCTCTTATTAATTTTTTTTTTCTTTTTCCACAGTCCACTTACTCAAGCTCGCCAGGTTGTTCATATGTTGTTTTCCACCGTCCGTCTTGTCTTCCCTCTATCATGTGCGTATCGAATTTTCCATTTTCTGTTTCCTTTCTGATTCTACTAGCAACTCATTGTCATCTTCGTATCCAATGTTGTAAAGGTGATGCCCGCCGAAAATTAATTCTGAGAAGTCATGTCGTTCTTCTTCTTTTATGCGCTGTCTTCCTTCGGGGCATTGGCAATCATGGCCCTCCACAATTTCCCGTCCATTGCAGCTCATAAATTTTTTGTTAAACCTTGTTCCACCATCCATTTAACTCAAGCTCACTAGGTAGGCTGTGCGCTGTTTTTCTCTGTCCCTTTTCCCTTCAATCTGTCCTGTGAGTATCCAGTTTTCCAAGCCCTCTTTCCTCATTACTCGCCCTAGAAATTTAAACTGTTTCTTCCTGGTGTTAAGTAACAGTATCCTTTTTCCACATTCTTCTTCCTGGCTAACATATTCGGGCCATAATATTCTCAGCCTTCTTCTGTAGAGCCACATTTCTTTTGTCTCGAATCTCCTTTTCATCTGTGAGATTATCCGGCATTCTCTGCCATATAAGATGACAGATATTACGTAACAGTTAAGTACGCTTTTCTACAGAGTTCATTAGCTCGAAGCCATTTTAATCATCCGTATGAGAAAGCTGTTGTATACGACTGAGTGTTTAGACATTTCTAAACAAAGTAGGCGCCATACCTGATATCCATATGAGAATCTAAATTCCACGAGGCTGATATGACGTAACAGTTCAGTACTCTTCTTTCTTTTCTAACGTTGCATTCACTTACGAGTAAAAATTATTTGGAAAAGTATGAATCCATTTCTTCCCCATCTGTGGGTTAAATAGTCGGATAGATTATTCTATCATCAATACATTGTGATCTTCGTATCCAATGTTGTAAAGGTGATAACCGCCGATAATAATTTCAGAGAAATCTTTAGATCATATCTTTCTTCTTCTTCTATGTGCTGCCTTCTTTCGGGAGGTTGGCGGTCATGGCCCTCCACAATTTCCCGTCTATTGCAGCTCTTAAATTTTTTGTTAAACCTTGTTCCGCCATCCATTTAACTCAAGCACGCTATCTATTCAATCTGTCCTATGAGTATCAAATTTTCCAAACCCTCTTTCCTCATTATGTGTGCTAGAAATTTCAACTGTCTCTTCTTGATGTTATCCTTTTCCTGATTTTCTCTAAAAATTTGTCGTTGTTTACATTTTCAGTTTATGGTATTCTCAGCATCTTTCTGTGGAACCATATTTATCACGTCTTTTGTTCATCTGTGAGGAGATTGCCTCACATTCACTCGATACTATATAATGGTTTAGTAAACTTTTCTTCGTTTCTAACTTTTTTTTTTCTGTTTCTTTATACATTAGATTTATTACATTTATAAGATTTGGCAACTTCCTTTATCTCAATGCTTCTTCGGATTTCGGTGTCACAATTTCCGGCTTCTTTTTAAATTCTTTGCAGATAATTAAATTATTGTACCTTCTTGGATTTGGTATCTTTAATTAGTAATTTTCATGTTGAATTTTTCCTTCTGCTGAGAAGCATAGATTCCGTCTTGAAAATTGACGTTTAGTCCTTTCTTCTCGTTTTCCATTTACTACCTTCTGTGGGAGTTCCTGTTGTTTCCTTTCTGTGTTTGCTATCAACACTGCCATTTGCATATAAGAGAGTTGTCGGGACCGGAGAAGAAGTCTCTTATATCTGGGTTTGGTCTATTTTATATACATTAACACAGGCTCTAATTTGGGACCAGAGAAAATCTCTCTTATATCCGGGTTTCTTTTATATCCGGGTTACACTGTATTGTTAAGTTTGTGGTCGGCAACACGAATAAGCTCGTCTAAAACAAATTCAGGAAACGCGATTCAATTGCTTTTAAACTTATATCATTTCAAGTCGTTTGATACAATTTTGACCAAGACTAACTGGGAATTGTTTAATTCGATAAACTAACGATTTGCGTCTTTAGGAGAATTTTAAAAACGGATTCCACTCTATACGCTATAATGCCGAGACAATAACTGACGAGGCACCAAAAACAACAAAAAAAAACGTCAAAATAAACTGAGTAGGATTAAGATTAAAAATAAAGGAAGAATATTTGAGCCATCTACGAGATTTTACAAGTATCGGAATGGTTGAAGTTCAAGAAAATTTAAATGAAATTACCTCACTAAGGTTAGTTTCAATGTAGGTTTCAAAATGAACAGAAATACGACAAAAGTAATATTCACTTATCGCACACGTTCATACACTGCACAATGTTCCATAATGAGTGATTGATTTGATTTTTACGGTTTGTCAAACTTTTGCAGGGAATTTAAAAACAGAAAATATTTATTTTAGATTGTAAGAACATATCTTGGAGAAAATAATGATTTAGCGATACAAGCCCTACTAATTAATATCTTTCCCTAGGATATTTTCGAATATCTGAACACGAGTGGAATTGGAACTCGGCTCTGCGATTTCCAATTCTGAACCGTTTTCCATTGCACCACCCGCACATTTAAGCTTATAACACCCGGTATTCCCAATCGGTCACCCATCTAGGTACTGACCAGACTTGACGTTGCTTAACTTCGGTGATCGTATACGGGAACTGGTGTTTCAACGTGTTGTGGCCGTAAGCACAACGTCCTTTAGCTTTTTCCGTTGTACCGTATTTTTTTCACGCAATCACGAGTAAGGAATAGTCGAAGAGTCGCCACTACCGCACTTCGACGTTTTGACTCCCAGGTTTGAATTCAAATGAATATTGAAAGTATGAAAATGAACTCGGCCCACTGGTTCCGACTTCTGCTCTGATAAGCTTTACGCTAGTCGGATACACTGGGTAATCTCAATCGTAACGCTTCGTACGAGATAAGAAGCGATGATAAAAAAAAATACATATTGAGAAAAATCTAGGAATACATACATTTAGATCAGGTAATAACTGAAAGGAAAGACAACAAAATTGAAATAAAACGACCCATGAGAATAGGATGGAAAACATTTAACAAAAACAGAGATATAATGAAAAGCACTTTGTCAAGGTACCCAGGGACGGATGTCATCTAGGATTTGTGTAAAAACTTTACCCTAAAGTGAACGATCGATGAGTGATTATATATATATATATATATATATAGTACTACTACTACTACTACTAATAATAATAATAATTTTTATTAACAATTATAACAAAAACATGTTATAAACCGCTACATAAATGCAATCATGTTCCGACACTGTATGTGCCTCCTCTGTATTGTGCACTTTTAAAAATGTCTGAATATTGCTACTAATCTATCTTACATTTGTGTATATATATAAATATATATATATATATATTTATATATATATAATTATTAATTTAAAAATATGATTCCATCGCTACATAAGAGTTCCATGTTTCAAAACAAGAGCCGAAAACTTGAATTAAATTGAATTAAAGTACCAAGCTCTGTTCCATCTTCAAGCAATTTTTTAAGCGAAATTTTAATTATATTAAAGTTTAAATTATATTGAAGTTTTGAAACATGAGATCTCTTATGTAGCGATGGAATCATATTTTTAAATAAATAATTATATTTAGGCTCTACTTTTGTATCGAGCACTGTTTTTTTAGAAATAATAACAAAAATACTAAAGAACTTTGGATTTTTTACCTAACGAGTTCTTTCCTATTTTCTATATATTTTTATACACACACACACACACACATATATATAAGATGTATTTTAGCAGGAAGAATTCTCTCAAACATGTTTTGTTAAATAATATAGACAAGTTCTGTCTATCAATATGTTTTATTGAATATTTCAAATTTACGAATATGTTGTTTTATTTCATGGGTAAATTTGTCAAAAGCCATGTTAAGTTGTATTATATATCATTGTTTCCCTGAGCACTTTCGAATATTGTTACATTGTTCTGTGTGTAGCTACCTAACTGGTTTTTAATTCCGATGTTATCACGTTTGAAGGAATCAACCTCATGTCACTCAAGGTGACATTATATAAACGGTCAAACTGAAATTTTAAGCTGTGTGCGTTTTATAATAAACACGCTTCCATAGGTTTGTTTTTATTAGTTTTATTAATTATTCCCCATGATATCAGAAAGAGAAAGATTTAGAAGGAATGTGTGCCGGTGTTTTTTAGATTATGCTAAAAAAGTTTGATAAAGCACGTCATAAATAACTGTTGGACATGATAGGTAACCTTGGGGAGGATATTAGAATAATCCAGAACTTATACTGGAAGCAAACTGCCTGCATAAGGTTATAAAATAATTTCAGTATATATACCAAAATATAAAGGGATATAAGACAAGGATGAGTCTTCTCACCGGACTTATTTAACCTATAGAGAGATGCGATTCTGAAAGAATTCAAAGTCTTAACAGGATTCATTATTGGCTGACACATATGATATACAGATGACACAGTGTTGGTAGCAGACACAAAGGAAACTCCAAGAGCTTCTACAGAAGCAATTGAAGGAAAGCGAGAAGAAAGGACTCAACACCAGTTGCAAGAAAACAGAATGCTTGGTTATTAGCAAAAGGGCAGCCCAACATGCAAATTACAAATTGGAGATAATGAAATCAAACAAGTACAACAATATAAATATCGGGTAAGTGATTTAACAGAGGGCGAAGAATGCGACACAGGAAATCCGAAGAGGCATTGGGGTAGGTAAAGTTGCTCTCCAAAAGGTAAGTAAAGTATTAAGAAACAGGAAAATCTCGTTATAAACGAAGGAAAGGCTACTAAATTGTTACATAATATCAGTCCTTCTATATGGCAGTGAATGCTGGACAATCTCCACGAAGATAAAGAAAAAAAAAACTTAAATTAAGAGAAATGTGGTCCCACTGAAAGATGCTGAGAATAATATGAACTGAAGATATGAACAAAGATGACGTTTTAGAGAAAATGGAAGCAAAATGATTCATGTCAGAAAATGAGTTGAAGTTTCTAGGACACATAACGGAGACAATTTGATACTCACAGGACAGATTGAACGCAAGAGGGAAAGAGGAAAATAATGCATATGCTACCTAGCGAGCTTGAATAAATTGACGGTGGAGGTTTAGGAGAGATTGTTGTGGAGTAGCTTAACATCCTCACATGATGAATTGGACTAAGATTATATAAACAGCACTCTATCTCTCTTACAGAGAAAGGAGTTAGCTATTACAGTTAACTCTGCTTGTCGACTCTCACTACTGCCGAAGGACTGAGTCTCGTCTTGGGAGGTAGACAGCTACCCGACCCCGTGTATACGAGGGTCTACGGGCAATTTTTTTCCGAGAGTACACGCTCGGAAAACCTCACGTTAAAAACCATTCCCAGAAACATCTCGCTATTAGAGGAGCTCTGTATATTAAACATCTCTCTCTTACTTTCAACTTCACCTTATTTAACAGTTGAAACATATATATATATATATATATATATATATATATGTGTGTGTGTGTGTGTGTGTGTGTGTGTGTGTGTGTGTGTGTGTGTGTGTCTGTGTGTGTTCGCGCGCGTATGTATCTATATATTGTTGTGGATTCCGGGATGAAATTCGGTCTCAAATGAATGACAAAAGCAGGAATGAAATATAGCAAATAAAATGTATTGACGTAATAATACAATTGGTAATACGGTTAGTAGATCCAGAAATGCGGTTAATAGCAATAATAATAAATATACAGTCTGGGAAATTCAGTATCGAAGTATGACTTCCTTCTGAGTCTACCTGCTCGCAACTGTGACTCCTACAAAGCGGTTACCTCACACTCTCACTCTCTCACTTTCTCACTGTCTCACTCCCGGGTATTCACCGGAAGCAGTACAAGTACACAATGGGCGATTCCACTTGTATAAAAAGGGGTGGACTCCTTAACATATATATATATATATATATATATATATAAAGTTGACACTGGGGACAACAACAAGCGTGTTTTAAGCTTAAACATAATCTTCAGTACCCAGTTTTGGGTTTACATACGCTCTATCTCTGATATTGAGGACTTTTACCCATAAATATATTTTTATCATATATATATATATATATGTGTGTGTGTGTGTGTGTGTGTGTGTGTGTGTGTGTGCTTCATTAAAGACGACAGGCAAGGTACTACGATTAAGCTCTTTATTTAATTTTTCTTGTGTTCGAACAGGTGTTCTCTTTTTTGGACACAGAGTGTGTAGAAACTGATTAAAAAGATTAAAAATAATGTAAACCTTAATAATAAAAAAGAAAAAGCCAACACTTAATAATATTAACTACGAACACGGCCAAAATGTGCTAACTGTGTTCGGAAAATAAAATATCTCTATAACAGTAAAAAAAAAAAAAAAAACATGCGCACAAACTGAAAAAAATAAAGACATGCTTGATAATGGCTAAAATTATAGCCGAAAGCGCTCGGAATTGTAAAACATTTGGACAGTTTTTACACACTCTAAGTCCCAAAAAGAAAAAACTTTTTCGAACACAAGAAAAATTAAATAAAATGCTTAATCGTAGTACCTTGAATGTCGTTTTAATCAAACATACATAAATAAAGGATTGCCGCCTAAATACACACTATATATATATATATATATATATATATATATATATATATATATATATATATATATATATATATATATATATATATATATATATATATATATATATATATATATATATATATATATATATATATATATATATATATATATATATATATATATATATATATATATATATATATATATATATATGGATTGATGTATAAATAATACCAATCGGAAATTGGTCAGGATAATTCCAAGGAGGACATTACTCCAAAGAAAGCTCAATATAAGTAACAGAGCAATATAATAATAAGTAAAAATAATACTTAAAATCCATTTCGGTTATAATTTATTTCATGAATATATTTAAATATTCATCTCTTCCGACGGAAGGTTCTTTTTTTAGAAATGAAATCAATTTGTCCTCACAAAAGAGGGAGAAAAAGAAAAAAAAGGAAAATATTTTATAATAAAAGAGGAAGAAAAAATTTCAATATAAATTGTTAGAAAAAATGCGATGATTGCAATGCGATGATGAGTTTTTACTGTCTGAAATAACACAACTATTAGACGTATTACAGTATTTTTTTTTAAATTTTGATCACCCAAATTCCTTACCCTGTATATTAATTTGTTCAACCCTTTAAGGAAAAATTTATTTCTATGTCAGCCTGTCAGTTCAAATTTAATTCTTCCTTCTCTCCTTTCTTTTCTTCCCCTCCCCTCTCTCTCCCCCACACTGTCTCCTCCCTGTCTCTCTTTTCCCGTCTCTTTCTCTTTCTCTCTTCCATAAAATTTTATATTGATATTTTTTTCTTTCTTCCTCTTTTATTATAATTTTTTTCCTTTTTCTTTCTCTTTTCCTCTCCCACTTCCTTTTTTCTGGACAAATTGATTTCGTTTAAAAAAAAAAACAAAAAAAAAAAAACCTCGGGGTGACCAAATTCATATAAATAAATATATTCATGGAATAAATTATAATCGAAATGTATATTTAAGGATTATATATCTGTGTGTGTGTGTATTGATAAATTAAGAAAGCACCTTTAAAATCCATATTGATTATAATTTATTTCATGAAGATTGTTGTATTCATCTCTTCAGACCGAATATTTTTAAGAAATTGAATCAATCCAGAGAGACAGATATCCCCGGATAAAAAGAAAAAAAAGAGAAAGAAAAAGAAAAGAAAAAGAAGAAAAAAGTAATATTTATAATAAAAAAAAAAATAAAAAAAGTAAAAAAATAAAATAAAGAAATTTTGAAAAACTAAGAAAAGAAAGGCAAAGGGAGGGAGAGAGGGAGAGGGAAGGGGGAGAGAAAAAAGAAAGGGAGAAAGATATAAATAGATCATGAACCAATAGCAAAAATAAAGGTAATGACCTTGAAAAAATTCCCTTAAAAGGGCTGGATGAGTTATTAGGTTGGTGCAAAAATAATGACGTAATAATGTCGTTTTTGACGTATTTTTAACGTCAAAAAACGACATTATTACGTCATTATTTTTGCACCAACCTAATAATATACCAGATAAGGGAAGGAAGAAAAAGGAAGATAGGAAGTAAGAGTTACAACAATTTGTCTATTAAAGTCGCGTCATTTTAGACAGCAATCATCATCATATAATACAGTCATCATCATTATCATAAAAAATGGCTGATGTGATCGATTTTACTGAAAAAAACAAATACAACCCTGTACCAATCAATATAATTTCTGTCTGAAATACAGCAAAGTATTTTTTGCTTACCGGGTATAGTAAATTTAACCCTTTTGCTTTCACTTCAAGGTTAATTGAAAGCTTCGGGAAAGCTTTTTCATTTTTAAAAATTCATTTGAAACCTTATGTTTGCCGAATTTGTGGAGGTACCTATTTAAAGTGAATTTTTAAAAATGAAAAGACTTTCTGGAATCTTTCATTTTAGCTTTAATTGAAAGCTGAATGATTTAAAATTTACTATTTCCAATCAGCAAAATACTCTGTGGTGTAATTTCAAACAGAAAGTATATTGATCCGAAGCGATTTTTTTCCAGCAAAATTGATCAAAACGCCACTTGTTGACACCTTTTTAAACAAAAGTTTATTCTCGGATTTAAAAATCTTGTAAAAATAAAATATATATTTCCGAAACGTTATTTGAGGAAAATTAGTACATTTAAAGTTAAATTAATCTGATTTGAAACAAATATTACTTATAGCATAAAATATTATATACAAACATTTCTTAACTACGGGGTCTTTTTTTTCTGACGTGTTCATCGATATATTGACAGTCGATTGACAGCGAAATGTGTACATAGTTAAGTATAGTGGAGCAGACGATAAATTTTGAGTTTTTCGCCGTAAGCGGGGACAACCTTTAAAACACGTGACCTTTTAATGGAAGATTTATCGATTTGTACAGCCATAATTCAAATTCTGTACGTAATCACAAATACAAAAAATGAATCGAAATTATTTTTAAAATATTCGGGGTCGTCAGATTGTAATAAGCTTTACAATATATGATTAGTAAATATAGTTTTATTTAATAACAATATTTGCTAAGAATTATCACATTGAACATGAATTTTAAAAGATTTGAAAACTTTATAGATTATTCAATTTAAAATTGTAAAAAAAAAAAAAAACAAATCTTGTAAAAATTCCGTTGAATTTTTTCAAACAATATTGTATTTAATATATATTATTCACAAAAGCAATTAAAAGCTTCTCTAATTTAGTAATGTCTTAGTTTTATTGCATTTTCTATTTTTCGATTCAGAATAGATTTTCTGTAAGACCGGGTTCGATTTTGCAAAAAAAAAAAAAAAATAATTAAAATTCGGTGATTTAAATACTTCAAAGAATTTTGCTTTTAACTAATATAATCACTAAAAATTATCTCGTCGAATTTCTCAACTTTTCATAAAATTAAGTATGTATTGAAATGTGTTTACGAAGATTTTCTAATAAAAAATGTCAAAGATAATTTCATTCATTTGTGAATAAAACCTGAAAATGTAATTAAATTTATTTGATTTCTGGAAGAATTTCCAAATTAATGTGTGTCGACGCAAATAAGAAGCCAAAATTTGCTATGCAAAATGTTAGTAGAACTGTTAACACAAGAAAAACAAGTTTTTAATCAAAATTTCAAGTGTTCTAAAAAGGATTAAAAAATGTAATTAAATAATCAAAAAATACTTTGGTCTTTCCTCTTAACAATAACATAACGATTTTAACTTTAAATCTATGTTTTCCATTAAATTTGGAGCATGTTTTCCTCACGTTCTGCTGATGTTTAGCGTTTTCGCACCTATATATATATATATATATATATATATAGGTGCCCCCACGAAAACGCTAAATATATATATATATATATATATATATATATATATATATAGAGAGAGAGAGAGAGAGAGAGAGAGTTTTACTACGTTAATAAAAACACCGATTAAAAATAAATAAATAAATAAAATAAAAAACAAAAAATAAAAATAAATAAAAAACAAGCAAAATAATTTAACCCAAATAAATAAACGACTTCCGGTAAAATAACCGCCATAATAGACTACCCACAATGCACCACTGACCCGTATATAGATAAATAGCCGAGAAAAATAACAGCACACGTGGCCTGACGATTGCATATAGCATGAAACAGGCTGTCGCCTGTAAGTGTTGACTTCTATGTTCACTTTTATATTTATAAATATATATATATATATATATATAGCCATTAAAAACAAGAAATTTTATATTGTAGGCCATGATAGATTTAAAACAAAACACACACCAGTCGACCGGTTTCGTCCCCTCTCATCAGAACTGTTAACGGGGAACTAAAATTATAAGAAAAAGAAAAAGTGTCATGGATGACATGAATGAGTGGACAGGGAGAAAAAAATATTATAAAAAATTATACCAACCAAGATGCTAGAAGCGCAGCACAGTTTTCTTTTTCTCATAATTTTAGTAACCCGTTAACAGTTCTGATGAGAGGGGACGAAACCGGTCAACTGGTGTGTGTTTTGTTTTAAATCTATCATGGCCTACAATATAAAATTTCTTGTTTTTAATGCCTTAATACGCTTTTGTACCGTTTCAAACATATTTAAATATATATATATATATATATATATATATATATATTCAAATAGGTTTCATTGAATAGTATAGAGATAGTGTGCTTAATTATTTTTATTCTGATCCTTTCCCGTTGTCTAATCAGTTTCTTGATGGTGAGATGAAATTCCTCAAGTAGGGCGCTGTAGTTTTTTGTTTTTTTGTTTTTTTAACACAAGTACTTTCGTCCTTTTCTGAGATTATCTTCAGGGGTAAATTACAAAAACAACATATTTTAACTGCAAAAATAAATGTACATTCTGCTGTCATAGTGATTTTTTAAAACACGCGCGAACGCGTTCTACTATAGTTCTTTTTAAATGTTTAATTTATCCGTTGTAGTTATGGAATCTTTTACAAAACAAGCGTTTAAATATAAGGGAGCTTATCAGGAATTGGCAGCAAAGAAAAATGGCATTCGTAAGTAAATGTTACATGCACTTTGATATGTTACTGCTATATTCGTAATGAATTTTGTTGAGTGTTGGTTGATTTTGATATGGGGGGTCTCGAGTATTTGAAGTTTTTGTTTATATGAATTATATTTACTGCTTCTATTTCTATATAAGTCACCGCCTATACAAAGTCAAGATCCTTTTTAGGTACAAAAAAAATGACGAAACTCTAAGACAAAGAGAGTGATAGTCTTCACCTACCCTTCTTATTTGTCCATACGGCCCAGTGTATTATTTATATTTCGATTCTTCTTCTATATCACGTTAGAGAAGTGTCCAAAGTTCCTATAACTCTATTCTTGAGCAGGTCAGATACATTCTAATCACTGCTTAAAGAAAAGATCCATTTTATTTCTGACCAAATGAACCCTGGACTCGAATTAGATGACTTACTGTCCTTCATAAAGGGTACGATGTATAAATTGTCGTCTAAATTACGCAAAAATGAAAATAACACTGACATATAATTTTAACAGATATACAGGATGTCCCAAAATAATGTATACACTCTTTGAATCGTTATAACTTATTCAATTTATGTATTTTGACTTGTAAATAAGATTAATACAAGAGAAAGAATACAAATTTAAAGAATTTGAGAGTAAAATATACAAAAAACATAGAAAATTAACTTTACTGAGATAAAAGCTACTTAGGGTAATGGCAGAATGTTCATATAATGATGAGTTCACGTCAAGTGCTCAAACTGGTTGCCGTTCTGTTAAATACACTTTTTATATCTTGAAGAAATAGATCTACAAACGTCCGGTATCATTTGCTCTGGTATTTGAGCACATTCTTCTTCTATTGCTACTCTCATTTCAGCAATTGTTTCAGATTTCCTGCTGTAAGCGTTCTCTTTTAGAAACCCTCACAAAAAGAAATCCAAGGGTGTCAAATCTGGTGATCTAGGTGGGGATTCAACTGTCCCTCTTCTTCCAATCCATCTGTTTTGCCTATTTTCATCCATATAAAAAATGTATTATTAACTATTACTATTTAAAGAGTGTATACATTATTTTAGTACACCCTGTATTTACCAAAGTTACACAGAAATATCTTAAATTACTAGAGTAAATTTATTCAATAAAATCGCCATTGGCTTCAACCACGTCTGCCAGACGACTTCGGAATCCGCTGCAGGACGGTCTCATTGTTTAATTTGGTGAATGCTGCCATAATCTTTGCCTTCAGTTCATCAAGGAGTTTTGATGGTCTCTCGCTCAACTGCACCCCACATATAATAATCAAGGGGCTTGCAATCTGAGGAGTAAGGGGTAATGCGATCGCAAAAATTGTCTGATAGCCATTACTGGCTTCTTCTGCTTGTGCGGCATAGTGAAGAGTCCTGTTGCCAAACACAGGGTCTTCCAGCAGCCACCCTTTTGACACAGAGCAACACTACCTTCCCAAAGCACTTGAGGTAGGCCCCCGCGTTGAGTCTGAGGTCTCACCAACATATTCGTGAGTTTTTCTCTTATCAGAATGATCAGAGTGAGTTTTACCAGCTGCCGTACCTTCGTAATCACCATTACACTCATCCAACTCTTTCCAAAATTCCTCGACATTGTCCCCATATTTATACACAAACACTCTGAAATGTTCCTCTTGGAACTTCCGACCTGAATGCCAAGCAGTACAGCATTACCGTTTCCAAATTTCTGGCGAAGTGAATTGCGTCATAGTGCTGTTTTTTCTCTCAGACAAAAACAAAAAACAAAAAACGCGCATGCAGAAATTAAAAATATAAAATGGCGTCAATTTAGCCATCGCATCCTGTATATGTGGATGTCCAACTATCCTTTATAAAGGCTAGTAGGTCATCGACATCGACATTTTACAATAAATATGACAATCACACTTTGGGCAGTGTACTTTCAAGAATAATAGCTGTGATGATTGAAAACCGTAGTGCATGTTGCCACATTCACATTAACACAATACAATAATTTTAGATAAGATGTTTTTTACGGCTTACCAACCTTTTTTGGTTATGTAACACCGAAAGATATTTTGAATTTTAAGAATTTTTTTTTTTTTTGCTAGTAAATATTGCGTTAACAGTTTCTTTGAAAATAACAATGATATGTTGATATATCATAACATCGATCAACTTATCGAGTAGGATATCGAATGGATAGCCGCTCAGAATCGGAGAGCCGAGTTCGAATTCCAGTGGAATCCATTACATTCATTTACGTGCTAATACCCTCGGGAAAGATATGAATCCCCTTCTTCTCCCCTCAGCTATAGAAGAAACAGAAGGAGAGTTCTATATCTTTGGACGGCAACTAGTCTACCGCAGAAAAAAGGGCAACCTACCGCGGGAAAAAATCTGCCTCGTCAGTCATGTGTCGACAGATACATGATCGCCTAAGCGTGTATCACGCATGGCACATAACTAACTGACTGATTGCCACATAGGGTCCGGTGCTCCTGCTATATATTTAGATTCTTGATAAAATCCAAAGAATTAGTAATATCATTGGTCCTGTCTTGGTGTCTCGGTTTCAGTCACTTTACCACCGGCCGTAAAGTTACTTCGGTTTGCTTTTTTTATAAATGTTTACATGGTAATTCTTCGGGTGGGCTCTTCGCTATGTGACTTAGACAGTACTAGATTATCAACAAAGTCTCATCAATTTACAGATTAATTTGCTAAATGTAACCGTATTTTCGATGTTAACAGTTTCTTTTCTCGCACTTCCCGCTTGTGGAACACCTTTCCAGCTTCATGTTTTTCAGCCAACTTTAATCTTCAAAAATTTAAATGCAATTCCAATCGTTAGCTACTGTTTTCCTGGCCATTCTTCTATCGTTCTTACTCCTTAATAATGTTTCTGTTTTCTAATTCTTTCACACCGAGTAACCCCTTGTGTCTTAGTGGCTTTACTACCTTGCTTAGGGTGAATTCGATTTTTTTTTAAATATCTCTTCTGGTAGTGTTTCAATGTGAATTCTGCCACTTGTACATCTGTATGGATGACCAGTGATTATCTCCTGAATTTACTTAGTCAAACACGTACAGAGCCTTGGTAAAAATTAAACAAAATTAAATTTCCCTTTTATTAACATAGATGTTTAATTACTATTGAGGACAACTTGTTCTGTACGACCAAATATGCAGATGTAATTGGAGAATTTTTCATCAGGTTTTGGTGACGAATTAGGGTTTTTGACCAGTGTAATTCGCTCCGATCTAATGTAAAATATTATGATTTATTTTATTTTATTATCAGCAAATAAACAGTGTTATTTATCTAGGGGGGGTGAAGTTAATGAGAAAATATTACAGAGAAATGCATTGCTATATCTGAAATAGTGCCCTCAAAACATAATTTTAAAATAAATAAGATGTGATTTTGTTTCACATAAAATATAAAATGTAATGTAAAAAAAAACAACACATGAACTTTGCATTTCTTCCTTCATCAGTCTTCGTAAAATTCTCGTTTTAATTCTCGTTTTTGTTGCGCCAACGCGAGATTTACCAACCTGGATACTTAAGAATTAGTCAATTCATCATATTACGGATTTAATCTTGGGATCAATTAGCGCATTTTTTTTTTCTTTTTCATCGTTTTTTTTTTTTTCCAATTATTTGTCTTTCTTCCTTTCTCCATTTTGAGATATCATTCGCACCCGAACGACATTCCCAATGCATATCATCCTAAGCTTCTCATCATTAGACATGATTAAAAACTAATGGATCGTCATCGACGCGAAACCGTAAAAAAAATACACCTACTTTTTATTTGATTGCTTCCTTAAATCGTTTAAATGGATTTTTCCTTTAATTGACTCATTTCTCTCTTCATTTTTCTCTCCCGTTTCCTTTACTTTTGTCTCTCTTTCCCCTATCAATTTTCTATCTCTCCCCCACTCTCTCTCTCTCTCTTTTTATTTTTGTCTCTTTCATACTTTCTATCTCATTTTCTCTTCGTCTCCGTCTCTGGTTCACTCTCTTTCTTTTACTCTCTTCTCCCTCTCACATTCTCTCTTCCGCTCTCTCTGTTTCTTTATCCCTCACTTTCTCTGACTCTCTCTTTGTTTCTCTCATTTCTTTCTGTTTCTCACTCTCTGTTCCTCATCCTCTCTCTCTCTCTCTCTCTCTCTATATATATATATATATATATATATATATTTCTTTTTCTCTCTTCTTTTTTTCTACATTTCTCTCTCTCTCTCTTTCTCTCTCTTTTCTCTCCATCTCTTTCTCGTTCTCTCCTCTCTCTTTCTTTATTTTTGTTGCTTTTTTTTTATTTCTCTCTCGGTCTGTCTTTCTATCTACCTCTCTCTCTTTCTCTTTATTTCTCTCTATCCTGTTACCCACCTTTATTTCTTTGATTCTGTGGGATCTTCCACAACAAGCCAGCCTTACCTCTTTTTAGAAAATGCACTCTTCCTATCTGGTAAGTAACATCCTACTTTCATACAAATATGACAAGTATTCATTGGTCAATCACCTCCAATCTAGCTTGCTGATTGGTCAGTTCCGACCAATCAAACCGCCTGCACGCGACCAATCTGTTTTTCCCGCGTTCTCCGTTTGAGCCTCCCACGTGGTACACGACCATTATATAAACCGAACACGTGTGAACTGAGTAGTTTTCTTTCCATTCATCTCTCTCGCACGTCTCATACCTTGCTACCAAGTGCCAAGATGTAACCTTCACCAACTTCCGTCTTAGTCACGGCTGACCAGACGTTAAAGACAATTACCAACATTGACGAACTCTGAAATCACTCCTGAACTTTTACCAGCTTTAGAACTCACAATTCCAAACTTTATTCTTCTAAATTACAAGTTCAATATTACTTCTTCTTAATATGAACTCCGGTAAAAATATTACCAAGTCAAAGGGACACGACTCTGTCCTACCTTTTCAGTTCGCATGCATGTACATCAAACATTAATAAATTTAATTGTTATGTTTTGGAATCATTCAGTTCAGTTTTGCATTTTATTATGTGCTATTTATAAATATAAATTGCATTGTGTTCACGCATTGTCCTGAATCTCATCTTTCCTAGCCAAAGTTAAATTTTGGTACCTCATCACATATATTGGAGGTGATTTACGCGGGAACAAACAATTATGGTACCCTATCGCTACAATGGTACCCTACCAATACAATTCCGTCTTCCTTTCTTTTAATCTCTTTCTATTTATCTCTCTCCCTATTTTACTTTCTCTTTGTTTCTCTCTTGCTTTCTCAACGTTACTCTTTTATCTCTTTTTTCTCTTTCTCTCCCTCTTTGCCCCTCTTTCACTCTCTCTGTTTCTCTCTTTATCTCTCTATTCTTTATTTTTGTCCTTTTTTTAACTCTCTCTTTCTCTTGCTCTCTCCCTCACGTGGGTTTTTTTTCTTTGTCGATCTTTCTTTTTTTTTTCTTGTTCTTTCTTTTTCTTTCTCTTTCGTATGTGTCTTTCTTTTCTCTTTCTGTTTGTCACTTTCCTTCCATCTCCTTTTTGTCACTCTCTCCTTCTTTCTCTCTTTCCTTGGTTGGGTGGTGTGATGTTGCGTAATTGAATTGTCAAGCGGAGTTCGATTTTTTGTTTGGGGCTTTTCAGGTTAATTTTGCACTAATACACTTGGGGACGACATTCTGTCTTGTCGTTATATATATTGATAAATTGAGGGCGTGGTCACTTTAGTAAACCTCATTCCATAACTATTTTCCATGCAATCAATAGCTTCATCTACAACAAGGAAAATTGGTTCCATATGTCGCGCCAGAAAGTTTTTTCTCGCCTGAGTCCATCCTTCAAATCTATAAATAAACCATTCGTCCTTGCATCGAATACTGTTGCCATATATAGTCTGGGGCCACCGCTGTTTGTCTGAAGGACCTCGACAAAATCCAGAGACGGATATGCAATATGATTGCTCCTGATCTGGCATCTCGTCTACAGTCACTTTCTCACAGACGTGCTGTCGCTTCCCTCTGTCTTTTCTACAAATAATTTCACGGTAACTGCTCCGACGATCTACTTTCGCTGGTTCCGAAACTACATGAATTTAAGCGTGCTACTAGGTTGGCATCTCAGCCCCACCCTTTCACTGTCGAAACTGTTAAATGTAGCCGTCTTTTCTTCACAGCTTCATCTCTCGTACTTAGGGAACTCCCTTTCTCTTACTTGCTTCCTTGATAGCTATAATCTTCAATGATTCAAATGCAATGTCAATCGACATCTTCAGATGCTTTGATCTAATTCTCCGTCTTTCTCTTCACCCTTTCCTCTATCACGCCTCTTTACTCTTGTTTCCATTCTCTGTAACCCCTTGCGTGCTAGTGGCACTCCCACCCTGCTTGGGGTGAATTGCTTTAAAAGAAAAATGATAACTGCAACATTTTTTTCATTGCAAAATATCACCTTTCATCGGAGTCACCATTAACTTCACCAAAAACCATAAATTACTTACGCAAGCACTTATTTTCCAGCGTTCCCTCGAGTATGCAGACAGTAACCCTAGAGGGTTTTTTTTACGTGTGCCAAGGCACTGTCCACAAACAGGGAGTTTATGAAGTCCGTGTATAATTTTAAATATTATAGTTTTGGAACTACACGTTTCTGTAAGAATATTTAAAAGCTTTATCTATTCTTATTAACTGTTCATCTTTTGCTCCTGTGTCGAGGCTTTCTTTCTATGTGCCATGTCCTATCAGGACATAGGTGAAAATGGCTCTTCACCCCACCCCTCTATTTCTTGCAACTCTCAACAAGTTCCTTCCTTCTGACACCTCCTCCAGACCACGTTCTGTAATCCACTTGCTTAAGGCTGCTAGGTATGTCATGCGTTGTCTCTCTTTCCCTCTATTCGACACGTGAGTATCAGATTCTCCAGGCCCTCCTTCCTCATTATGTGTCCCAGAAATTTCAGCTGCCTCTTCCTGATGGTAAGTATAAGCCTCCTCCTTGTTTGCATCCTCTCTAAGACCTCATCGTTGCTCACACGCTGGGTCCATGATATCCTTAGAATCCTCCTGTAGAACCAAATCTCCATCGCCTCGAGTCTCTTCTTCATCTTTGAGAAAATCGCCCAACATTCGCTGCCGTAAAGAAGGACAGATGTCACGTAACAGTTCAGTATTCTTTTCTTTGTTACCAAAAAAATCCTGCTGTCTCGGAATGCTCTGCCCAGCTTTTGGAATGCGTCCTTGGCCAACCCAATACGTCTAAGTTTCGATAAAGTCAAATTGGTGGCTGATTTAAAAAACGACCTTCAGTCAGTTGCTAACTGGGGCAAATAATGACTTGTTAGCTTCAAATTACAAGGCCCATGAGCTACTCAAGTTAGGGGATTATTTTTTGCGTTTTCGGAAAAGTATTTTCATTTTTTGTTGTTCTTAAAATATTTAGGCCGATATATACGTCAACGTTTTTTATTGCTCTAATCGCTGATATGAATTGGCCTCATTATTTCAGGAACTTGCGTGATTAAACTATTTTAAAGATAACTTTCTGACCGATATATTATTCCATTTTTGCCACGAGGACATTACATTCGGTGGTATCCAGAATTCGTCAAGGTTTTTTTTTTTTTCTATTTTGGGTGGGGGGGTCTTTTACGTTTATCCAGCTTTAGCAAAAGCACCATTGTTTTTAATTTTCATTAACGACCTTCCTGGCGACATCAGCTGTCAACTTAGTATCTATGCTGATGGCAAAATGCTTTCCTCCTGTCTTGATATTAAGTCTAATCATTTCGATATAGTCAAACAAGGGATTGATATAACAAACGGCCTACAGTCTGTTGTTAACTGGGGCAAAGAACAACTTGTTAATTTTAACGCCTCTAAAATGTAACTGTTCTCTTTTAATCTCTTCAGAGACCCATTTTCGCTTTCCCTCAACATGGAGGAAATTAAACACCAGTAGAGTGGCCCTTTACGCCTTCTCAGGCTAAAGATCTCGACTGATGTGAAGTGGAAAGACTATATTGAATTCATTGCTAGGTCAGTTGATAAGAAAGTTGGTTCACAGTGCCGTGCTAAACAATTGTTCTCCCCAGAATTTATTTTACATTTCTATAAGTCTACCATTCGCCCATGCTTAGAATATTGCTGCCAAATATGGACCGATACTCCTGCGATATATTTAGAGATTCTTAATAAAATCCCAAGACGAATCTGAAATATTATT
>CAHIKZ030004634.1:420000-537500 GCA_903632075.3 Acanthosepion pharaonis | reverse complement strand
AAAAAAAGAAAGAAAGAAAAAAGAAAGAAAGAAAGAACGAAAGAAAGAAAGAAAGAAAAAAGAAAGTAAGAAAGAAAAAAGAAAGAAAAAGAGACTAAAAGAAAGAAGTGACGAAAAGAAAGCAAACAGAAGAGACAATGACAAAGAAAGAAGACGTATAATTAGTTCTACAGCACCAAAAGTGTAAAAAAGTTAGGGTTTTTTGGGGGTTTTTTTTCGTACCTGTCATTTTACTCTTTCTTTTTCTTAGGATTTAATTTTCTTTTCCGTTAAAGCCTTTGGAGTATTTTGCAATTTGCCTTAAATATGGTTCTACGTTTTGATCGCAAGCCTTCTTATGAAACTTTAAATGCACTATTCATTCAATTAAAAGCGTATCTGCAAGTATTTAAAAAATGATTTATAAATATGTGACGACGGTAAAAAAAAAAATAAAAGAAATATAAGGAAAAGAGTTCTGCACATGATCTTGATCTCGGTGCAATTAATTTCTTTCCTGAACACGCCTGCAGCGGCACATGACTATCCCATTTTCTCGGCCACCCAAGAGGAAATTTGCTGAATACGTTATTACTTACTTTATATATAGGACAGAGCATCATGTGTGGTTTATAAAAATAAAACTGAAGTTATCTCCCTTTGTAGTCTATTATTTTATAATCATCGCATTACCCGACGGCTGTGTTTTTATCGACCTCTTCTCGAAATGAACGGGAGAAGTTAATAGACGTTAACCTGCTTCACTTGCCTATCTTCCAAACCCCAATTTGTTTTTAAGATCAAGAAAATGTTTTTCCCTATTATTATTATTATTATTATTATTATTATTATTGTTGTTGTTGTTGTTTTGACAGACGTCTGTTATGTACATTCTCCATGTTGGTACCATGAGATAAGCTAAGTCAAAATATGCATTCTTTGATTTGCTTTTAACTAGTGAACATGATTAAATACAAAATTTTGAAAATGACTTCAGTTACAGCAAATTTCTGCGCTATGTTGCGTATTTAAAATTTCGGAAAGTTTAATGGCGGCGTTCAAGAATTAAACGCTTCTGGCACGGATTTTATGTACAAAGTAATGAAGCCATCGTTTTTAACAGTGACTCGTCTTTTTTTTTTTTAATCTTCCACTGCCGCTTTTTTTGGGGGGGCTGGGCATTTATAAAAAGACGGGGCGGGTGGCTGAAAACGTCCAAGAAATTCTGGAAAATACAAAATCGGATGTTTCATCGTTTGGTCATGTTTCATATGAAAGTGGGTCAGGTTGAGAATTTATACTTCTATATATTTTATGAAATGGAGGTCAGCTTCGAGAAATCCAAAGTTATGGTGAATAGCACGAACAGTAACACCTGTGTCAACATTAACATGAATGGGAATTCACTGGAGGAAGTGACAACTTTTAAATATTTGGGAGCAATCTTGTCTAAAGATGGTTAGCTGCAGTTTCGAAATCCGCACAAGGATTGCTGCAGCCATGGCAGCGTTGGCCAAATTGTCAAGAATATGGAGGAACAAAATCAGCTTTAAAACGAAGTACTGTACAAAACGATGGTAGTCTCCATTCTCCTATATGGATGTGAAACGTGGATAGAAACAAAGAAAAGGTTCCAAGCGTTTGACAACAAATGCACGAGAAAAGTCCTATTAGGAACATAAAACCAATGAGTTTGTGCGGAAAAGGTTTGGAAGCTTTGTGGGCCACAGGGAACCTCTTCTCCCCACTGTCAAACAGAGAAAAATGGCATGGTTTGGACACGTTAAAATGCAGGACAGCCTGTGCAAGACCATCATGCAAGGCACCATTGAAAGTAGACATAGGAGAGGACGCCAACGCAAAAACTGATTGGACGATGTCAAGCAATGGACAAAAATGACTATACCAGATTTGCTGATGACTGCTCTTGATCGACCCTTGTGGAAGAGATTCAATATGGCTTCTTCATCGGATCTCTCTACGATTACAAAAGTTAAGGGGAAGATGGTGGTGGTGATGATGATGATGATGATATTTTATTACTTAAACGTTATTTCTAATGGATACTCGTATTTGAGTAGACGTTTATTTATTAAATTGCATATTTACTTATTTATTTTCGTCTGCCGACCTGAATATTCAATAAAACCTATTAGAGAAAAATATGCTCTCTCCAGTAGGTTTCGAACCTGCACACCACTACTGGAGAGCGGATCTGAAACATGTGCTGAATAGTGAGTTCGATCCTCATTGGATACCCTATACTTTTGGCCTTGTGTGTGTGTGTGTGTGCGTGGAAAGAAAGAAAGAAAGAAAGAAAGAAAGAAAGAAAGAAAGAAATGAGTATAGATAAGTGATAATTCTAGAAGCACGTTGTGACCATAGGTCGTCATAGGCTTACTCTGTACCAAAATCAGGTGGCATGTTGTTTTCAATCCTTTTTTTTTCTTTCTTTCTGTCTTCCAACAATGCATTAATTTGTCCAATAAATCCTTTGACTGTGTCGAAATCGTTTACATTAAGGCGGGGCATCACTGAATCCATGCAAATAACAACAGTTGTAATGTCACCCAGCAGGGTATGTTTAATAAATCAGCGGACCGTGATACGAGTTATTTGCTACGAGGGAATTTGATCAAGTCGCCAATCGAATTACCAAGTCACGCATCCCTTACTTTTCAAGATGATGCCAAATTGCAGCAAGTTTCGATGAGCTATTCCGTTGTGAGATCTCCTGTGGCTAAAATACCGGTGTCTGAAGGATCCTGAGACATCCAATGTAAAGCCTAATCTCTCAAACTGTATCATTATATCCCCTTCTAGTTATATATACATTTTAGTTACTACTCCTGTTTGAAGTCTTCCAGTAAAGTATTTTTTATTTGATAAAGTAAAGGATACGTTTGCTTGAAGCAATTTTTAATCATTGATATGAGAAAATGGTTGTATATTGCCGCTCTTCTCGATTCTTTTGCAATAATACAAGTGTCCCACAGGGATCTATTTTTGGTCTTTTTTTTTTTTATTAACAACCTTCCTGATGGCATCAGCTCTCAAATTTGTATCTGTGCAGATGACACAACCATGTACTCTTATCTCGATATTCATTCTGATCGGTTTCATAAGGTCAAATTCAGTGTGTTGTTAACTGAGGCAATGGAGGGCTTGTTAATTTTAACGCCCCAAAACTAAATTGCTCCCTTTTAATAATATGAGAGACCTCTTTCTGGTTCCCATCAACATGGCTGATGCTGACCTCCAGGGGAGTGACTCATTGCGTCTTCTCAGGCTAAAGTTCTCGACTGATCTGAAGCGGAAATACTATATTGAATTCATTGCTAGATCACCTGATAAAAAAAAGTTGGTTCACTGTGTCATGCGAGAACATTTTTTCTCGCTTGAAGTTATCTTACATTTCTATAAGTCTACTATTCGTCCATCCTTAGAATATTACTAGCACCATATGGTTTGGTGCTCCCACCATATATCTAGAGATAATCCACAGAAGTGCCAGCAATATTATTGGTCTTGAAATGGAATATCAAGTTCAGTCACTTTTTTTGCCACCTTTCCGTCCTGGGTATGACGATAAACTACATCCGCGTCCTGAGTAAGACGATAAACTACGTCAAACAACAAGGCCTCTTATCAGGATGTTTTGAGGAAAATGGAACCATCTCTTAATTGCTGGTGTTCCCAGGTCCACCCTGTCCCGTAGTGGTAGCACCTTTTAGGGTTCCAGCTATGGGCAAATAGTTAACCCCCAAACTGGGGTCAAAACACTATAAGAGTGTAAAAACAGGTTTTAATACCAGCAACCACTGTCGAACCTGGTCAGCACCTACATGAATACCTGCTTGGGAATACCAGGTGCTGTAAGGTTGGGCATACGGACATATCACGTTGAAACACCATTTCCCGTACGATCATCGAAGTTAAGCAGGGTTGAGCTTGATCAGTATCTAGATGGGTGGCCGCTTAGGAATACCAGGTGCTGTAAATTTGGATTTTCAGATAGTCTAATGAAGAATGGCACGGAATTGTTATTCAGGGAGCTGAATTGCAGTTCCTGTCGGGTTTCTTATATACAGTAATGCCTCGAAATAGGAGTTTAATTCAATCCAAGACCGAGGTCGTAACTCAAAAGACACGCATTTCAAATCAATTCACTGCATTGAAATTAATGGGAATATTTCCGATCCGTTCCAGGCTCGGTATTTTTCTATTTGTGGGTGTCTTACCAGCAAGAACGTGTGAATAAACAAGAAACGAACAATAAAAATAAAAAAAATTGTAAAGAAATAAACTGTATTAAACCATGTAGTTCAGACGTGTCATAGGTCAACTGGCAGAGGAGAGAGATAGGGACAACAACAAACAGCCTAGCAACCACTAACCTAGCCTAGCAACGGCTAGCATAGTCTACAATACCGAAGATTAACTTTATCACTTAATTTTAATTTTTTTAAACATTTACATTTTATCCATTACTGCAACTAATTGCATTTAATTATTTAAATTTTATAATTTTTTACCTATCGTAATTGTAGAACGCCCATACTGTCTCGCCAAATCCATTACTCGTACCTCTTTCTTGCGGTTTTTTTTGTTTTTGTTTTTGTTTTTTTTTAATAATTTCCCGCTTTACCTCAAGCGAAATCATACGTTTTGGCTTTTCACCACTGCTCTTTGCACCTACTTTCCTCGGGCCGATGGTGTCACCAAAGGAATTTTGCAATATAATGGCAACAAAGACACAACAGGGATCCTTCTAGAGCAAGATGAACACGTGTACTGAGAGTAGGAATACTCTCGAAGCTTGGCGTTCACTGAGCCAATAAGAAGATGCTTAACTGAAACTCACTCGTATCTCAAAATTCAGCTCGTATCTCAAGGCAAAAATCCAGCTCGTATCTCAAAAAATCCCTATGTCGGTACATTAGGGCATTAATGTCTATCTTTCCCAAGGGTATTTGAGTGCAAGTGAATGTAACAAAGTTGGCTAGTATTCGAACACGACAAAATAGAAGACGTTTGCCGATATCGATGTTTTTGGTTGTTCAAAAGAAGCACATAGTAATTATTTAAAAAAAACAATGGACCTAATATACTTCTTTCTATAAGATATGTGTACAATTATATTTTGTAAAATAATTATAATTTGCAAAATAACGGCCAAAAAGACACAACACAACAGAGATCCTTCCAGAGTGAGGTGAACACGTGTACTGCGAGTAGAAATACTCTCGAAGCTCGGCGTTCACTGCGCCAACAAGTAGATGCTTAACTGAAACTCGCTCGTATCTCAAAATACAGCTCGTATCTCAAGTCAAAAAATCGGCCGAACTCAGGCTCGTATCTAAAAACAACTCGTATATCGGTTCGCTCGTATCTCAAGGTATTACTCTATTCACTTACGCGCAAATAACCTTGAGAAAGGTATGAAGCCACTTCTTCTACTCCATTACTTAATTAGTAATACTCGTATCAGTAAAATCATTATTTTCTTCAAAGAAGAAAAGAAATTCAACACAAAAACAGGAATTAAGTAGATACAAGATAACGAAAGACATTGCACTTACATTTTTGAAGATCAAAGTTGACTGGTAATCAAGAAGCCGGAAACGAGTTCTACAAGCGAGAAATGAGAGAGAAGAAACTCTTAGCATAGAACTTACGGTAACATCTAGCCATTTAAACTCTAAATTGATGAAACCTTGCCGCCAATATATCATTGCGCTTAAATTCATAAAGTCAATGTACCATAGAGGAAAGATCATCAGAACAATTACCATGAAAACATTTACAGTAAAGGCAAAGGTAAGCTACGTTATGGCTGTGACTGAAGGCGAGATGTCAGGTGAGGATCAATAATCTCGCACTTCTTTTATACGATTGCAAGTGGGAGGTGATGGAATGCTGACTTTCTAGGCAACCATATCTTCCTGTTGGGGCGCACCCACCTTCTCATCAGAACGGAGTGATCTCTCTACTACTAATAGGACAGTTCTAGAGAGTTCTGGAAGATCAGGTGACAATCACACTTCCGTCTCTCTACCGGAAGATACAGTTGGACTTTTATACTCTTTCTGATTGTTACTGACTAACCTGCGTTCGTTTGACTACTAATCTCTCTGTTGTAAATACCTCTTTAGATATACCAGTATTTTTCCCTACGTATGTGTTTGTCCTTATTTCAATACACGTACGCGGAAACACTCAACATCTCAACACTTCCGAACCTAATTTCATTGTGCTCGTCGAATATGTTGTTGTTTCTATGAAATTAATAGATAGCATTACTTTTGAATAACCATTGTAAATCGATCGATCGATTGATTGTTTACGGCCATATCACGTTGAAACAACGATTCTCGCCCGATCACCGAAGTTAAGCAATATCAAGCCTGGTCAGTACCTAGAGGGGCGAGCGCTTGAGAACAACATGTGCTGTAAGCATGGATATGCGGGTGGTATAATGGATAACGGTTGCCATTTGGGAATCGAGGTGGCCAAGTTCCACTTCCAGTCTGGTTCGTTATATTCACTTCCGCGTAAATACCCTTGGGGAGGGTAGAATATATGAATAAACCTCTTCTCCAGTTATGAGTTAAACAGTTCGGGCTTGTATCAGTAAAGTCATTATTATCTCCTAGAAATTGTTACAGTCTCTTTTGGACATTAAATAACTAGAAAAAGGTTGATAAACAGTAAAAAAAATTCGATCGAACGATCTCAAGCTGTTTATATTGATCAATCTCCACACACATAGAGGAAAAACACAAATAATATTGTTTGGTTGGTTGAAATCTAACTTGTAAGGTATGAACAGCCAACAAAAGACGGAAAATGTCATACAGAAATCTGAAAGTGCGCAGGAAAAGCAGAAGGGAAAAGGTGCCTTCCAGAAACTATGCAAAGTATTAAGAGGTAGGAAAATCTGCTTAGAAATAAAGAAAAGAGTTCGAGCCTGCTATGTAATATATAATCTTTTATATGACCGTGAATGCTGGTCACTCTCCTCATGGATAAAGAAGAGTCTAGAAAATGTGGTTCTATACTGAAAAATAGTGAGAATACCATCGACCGAACAGCTAGAAATGTTGTAATCTTAGACAAATTACAAAGAAACATATTCAAGAACAGGTGAAATTTACGGAACACCCAAGGAGGAAAGTGGAAAACAAGATAAACACAAGGAAAATAGAGTGACTGACTTAACGAGTTTGTGTTAAGCAATGTCAGAACAGATTAAAAAAAGGGAAGGTAAAAGATGAAAAGACAGGATATTGTAGAGATCCATGATAATCCATGTCCTAAAGGGACGTGAAACAAAAAAAAAAATGAATAATAATGTATATTCGTGAAACGGAGAATAAGTTTTTAAAAAGCTGTTTGAATTTAAGCTTAAGAAGATATGTTTTTTGTTTCATCGGAATATTTAAGAGACTAAGGGAAAATACAAATTGCCTACTCTCACTTTAAACATCTGGAAAACATGCCAAGTATTTTCTGTGCTACAAATATTCTGGGTAAAGGTAAAACAGAAATGGAAATAGTTTTTCTTAAATGGACTCACAGATGATGAGCAGACAAACACAGACACACATAGCCGCCACTTTTCCCCTTTCTCTTTCATTCTCCCTCTCTCTTTACATGTGTACATATATATTTTTAATTTTTAATATACTATATTTCTTTTAAGAACAATTAAATGTAATTAGAATCCCTTACAGTATGTAGAATTATTTTCACATCAAGTATAAGTATGTAAATTATTATGTTACAAATTTAAAAAAAAAAAAATTATATTTAAATATTATTTAAGTAAAATTTATGACAATGACGGCAAAAATAGCTACTTAATTTCACTGATTTAGTAAACTTTTTTTTATATAAGCCTAGTAATATATTGTTTCTCATGTAAGTACAAAGGACATGGGTCAATCAAAAGCTTACATCTTCTAGCATTACATATTAATTTCATTATACTGTAGGTGTTTTATTGGATTCTTTTAATTGCGTGTTGTTCTAAGAGGGAGGTCTTTAGGTTAGTTAGTTAGAAAACGTTTTATTAAAAATTAAAAGTGAAAATATTTCGAATCGTAGTTAAATAAAACGTATTCTAACCTAAACACCCCCCAAAAATCTTTAAATATACAAATAGAAAAAATGCCGTAAGAATTTTTGCCGTTTAACAATAAAAATTTTAAAAATCCAGACGACATGCATTTAACGGATGTTAGATTTCATTGAAAAATACATCCCTACCCCCTACCAAAACGTAACTAATAACGGATACATCAAAATACAGACATAATGAACACGTAAACACCCCCCTAGTCTAGTAAAAGTGGTTTTATCTGTAACCTTGGAAACGTGAATTATGATTTTAGCTGTGTCTTTAAAACCCAGTAATTTTAAAAGTTACTCCAAAATTCGCTTGAGGATGAAATGGAACTAATGTCTTTAATTTAATTACAAAATTAAATGCGGGGCTTTTAGCTTCCATTTTTGAAACATGGTTAGAACTGTGTAGCGAAAAAAAAACATATTTTAAATCAATTAATTTATAATATATATATATATATATATATATATATATATATATATGTGTGTGTGTGTGTGTGTGTGTGTGTGTGTGTGTGTGTGTGTGTATATATATGTATGTATGTATGTATTGACATCCTTATCTCCACCCAGTACACTGTTCGTCGGTAGAGGTAGAAATAATGACACTTTTTTGTTATTATTCATTCGCACACACACACACACACACACACACACACATATATATATATATATATATATATATATTTTCCACCAAGGGAAAAATGAATATAAAAAAGAAAAATCGAGAATATAAGCAGATAAGTAATCAATTGCTGATAATCCCAGAGGAGTGGATGAAGTAACTCCTGGAGTTTTTTTTTCCTTCTTTTTACACTTTTTTTCGTTTAGTGGGATTAAGGGATTACTAAAATTGTCGAAATTTTTGCCGCGCCCATGATGCTTAGCTTGAAATAAATGTTCCTAGGAGAATTCAAAACAGCATGACAACACATCTTAAACAATCAAACATGAGAATAAGTTAACAACACCTAAAAAAAAAAAAAAACTTAAAAATGACTAAAGTAGTGGCCGAAAACACTTGGAACAATGGACAATACGGACAATTTTTGCAGGATTTCTTGATTGTTTTGAACGGTAGACGAAATAAAATACTGTTTAAAATAAATATGAGAAAAAATATACGCTCTCCAGCAAAATTCGAACCTGCGTCCCCCTAAATAAATAAATAAATATACCGTTTAATAAATAAATGGAACGTCTACTCAAATACGAGTATCGATTAGAAATAAAGCTTAATTAACAAAAATCTGTCTGATTAATAAAGAAAAAATCCATCCCCATTACAAATTGCTTTGTTTACGTTAGAATACGAAACTGGACAGAGATATCAAGAGTCGGAGAAAGACTTGTGTTTAAGGTCACGAATCAACATCGCTCCATCATCGATGGACTATGTAATCGAGTGGTCAAAGAACATCAGATCTAATGACGGTTTACGCTACAGAATATATCAACATTTAAAATTTCGACAATGGGTTTTATATATATATATATATATAATTTCACGCATGTACGCTGTTGTTTTTCATTTTGTCAACTGCACAGTATTGTAATTTGGAAACGTCATGCTTTACGGCTTAACATGCGCATCGGAAGCTCTAATACGAACATTTCAGAGTGTTTGGATGTCAATCTGAGGACATTGCAGAAAATACGGAGTTAGATGAGTCTCATAGAGATGACGAAGGTATTTGGAGTGAAGGCGATGTTACGCTTCCATTCGTCTTCCTACGGCTCACATCAATTACCTTGAGAAGGTAGTGCTACCGTGTGCTAAGAGGGTGGCTGCTGTAAGAGACTATATCTGAGAACAGGGCTATGTCGCACAAGCAGGGCAATACAGTCATGGCTGTCAGACAATTTCTGCGACCACATCACTCCTTACAATTAGTCATCTAATTACCCAGACTGCACCCCCTTGATTGTTATGTGTGTGGTGGGGGGGGGGGAGTTGAACGAGAGACCAACAAAACTCCTTGTAACACAAAAGGCAAAGATTATGGCAGTATTCACCAACTTAAACAAGGAAACTGTACAGAAGAGATGCAAGAGATTCCGAAGTCGTCTGGAGGCCGTGACTGAAGCTAATGGCGATTTTATTAAATAGATTTACTCTTTAGCATTTCAAGATATTTCTATGCAATTTTGGTAAATATGTCTGTTAATATATATATATATATATATATATATATATATATATATATATATATATATATATATATAGAGAGAGAGAGAGAGAGAGAGAGAGAGAGAGAGAGAGGTAGAAAATACTATGGAAATTTTTATGAACGATTTTATGAAAATTAATGATAATGGTGAAAGAATTTAAATTCCAGCATCCCCTCCTTCATACTCATATGTAGTTGCATCAATGTAAACATCATTTTTGTCCGATGAAGTCCTAATGGACCAAACGCAGATCAACACCTATCACAGAGGATTGTTGTTAAATTTTTTTAAAAAATGTTCACACATAAAACAGAATTACCAATAAAAACGAGGTAAAACTGTCATCTTATAAGAAAAGAAAATGGGATAACAGGCTGTAAACCAAAATAGAATGTACTGTTGTTCTTCATGTTATTATATATATATTGCTTTATATCAGGGTTTCTCAATCTGGGTGATATCGCCCACCGGTGGACGATTTCAAATGTTGGGTTGGCGATGAACAACTGAACAGAAAATGGTAAGCGATTTGAAATATTGTTGGGTGATATTGGATTCTGGGTTTTAAAAGATATTTGAACATATAGTACCCGGAAAAAATCAATAGAGATATGCAAATAATCTGTATTTAAATAAAAAACAACAACAACAAAATCATGTGAATATCTGGGTCTCATTCCTAGATTAGATATAAATATAACCGCAAACAAGGAATATATTGGTATTTTCTATAGTTTTGGTAAGGTTCATTCAAATAGTACTTCAGACAAAATATTTTTTTCGGATATGAATCAGATAAGGGAAGACCAAAGCCAACTTTACCGGCAAAATTAAGACGTAACCACAGGATAATTTTTTATTTAATGTGAAATTGTTATTACTTTTTTATCGCATTGTTCATCTTGAATTTACCCAGGCAGAAAAGTGCCCGTCAAACCATAAAGCACAGTATGCATTTAAATATTTACTAGGTGGGCGGTGGAAATTTTTTCCATGCGAAAGTTGACGATGACGTAAAAAGGTTGGTACACACTGCTTTATATCAACTTCTCCCTTTTATTCTAATCTCCTCCTTTAATCAAAGCCTAATATTCGCAGATATTTATCAGCGCACCGACTTAAACGGTGTATGACACCAGGCCGAGTTAGTGAGAGACTGCGTGCACATGCGGCCAGGTGCTAAAAATGACTTAAACTCCTGGAAATATCTCAATCCCCAGTTAATGACCCTAACTCTGTCCCAAGGGAAAGGCATTTCCTGGAAAGACACTCTCTGACTTTGAAGCCAATTATATAAATTTTTTCCTAATTATTCTAATGGAATTTGACACAATGCTCATTTTAAAGTGGGAACCGACGCGGATGTGGGCCAAGGACAAAAATTAAAGCGTTTCACTACTTTCTCTTTAATGACCCTCCACCCCCCAAAAAAGACGTAATCCTTGCACGGTTCCTTTGATAATAATTACATTATATTACAATTTCCTCGCCCCACTCCCTTATTTTAACCACGCCTTTTATTCAAACACCGTGAGTCGTAGATACTTTTACTCTTTAAGCTCATTCGAACGAAAAGTTGCACAGGGCAAGAGAGTTCGTGGGCTCGGGGCAAAATTTAAATAACGCCCTTTGGGATTTCTGCTTCTGGAGATGCCTCATACGACCAAAAGAGAGGTATTACGGGAGAGGACGTCTCCCTGGGATTCTATTAAATGTTCATTCTTTAGCTGTTTTTGATATTCACCCAGTGCAAAGCACAAGATTACACATTAAGAGGCACAGATTATGGGCATATATGAGGAAAATAACAATTTGCCCTAGATTTGGTTAAGTTTGTAATGATCGAAGAAGCATCCTCTAAAGAGTTGGTTCCAAAAAGCAGAGGTATATGTGTTCTATGGCAGGCCCCTCGTGCTGGAATGCTTTTGAGCGACGGCGTCGATACGATGTTCTATCCTCTTTCTCTCTCTCTCTCTCTCTCTCTTTCTGGTCTCCTCCCGGCCGGTGATCGCTGAATATTTTGAGTCCAGAGATAAAAGAACTTTAACACAGAGAATTTTAAACTTAACTATTTTATTAACGTTCATGTCGGCATGTTCGATCTAACCAGTGTGGTTGTTTCCTCTCACTGGGGAGCCATTTCACACACGAAATAGATCACGTCTACATTCCTTGACGTGTAAGAACCAACCCACTGAAAGGCCTTTCTATATCTCTATCATTCTCACTCTCGTTCAGCCAATCAAAATCGACTTTCTTGTTTTGTCTTCCATCTGATCGCAAAGATCAACCCCAGGAATTCCGAGCAGAGATACCATTCACCCTAAAAATAATAGCCTGCTAAGCTATTATTTAAGATATGGGAAGAAACTGTGGAACTTACATTTCACCAATGCAATATGAAAGGAATGAGGGTGTTTCGCTACAGTGTGTGTGGCATGTCGGGTTTTAGACGTGAAGGTTAGAACTGAACGCATTCTGAATATCTGAACATATTCATTGGAAATAGAGATGAGGCAGCGAGAGAGTAGCGACGTTTCGTTTGTCGAGAAAGGGCTTGTAAGGTCAGAATTATTTTGAACAAGACAAGGTCAAGGAAATGAAATCGGCCAGACTGCAGACAGCTGTTGTTTTTACGTCTTGTTAGGTGGACGGACAAGCAGTTAGCTCTTGAGTAAACATTACAAAAATCCACTCCTTTGCATTCATGGCGGGGGTGTGGAAAGTGTGGGAAGGAGCCCCCCCCCTCCTCAGACACACTCTTTCTACTCCACATATCGCACGCTAAAACCATTCTTTTACATCCGTTACGATTTAATCATATCCGTTACCAGCTGCGAATGTTTTCACTGTTTCACACTCCTATTATTACAAAAACTATGTAACTACATACATACATACATACGGATATATATATATATATATATATATATATATATATATATATATATATATATAAAAGTGTTTTTGTAGTGATAGGAGGCTCAAGGAATTAATATTGGTCAAATTTTTGTATTCGTGTGGCTGGTTGAAAAACTTTCGCAGCTGATAGCGGATGTGATTCAATCATATATATATATATATATATATATATATATATATATACAGAAAAAGAGTGAGCGAGAAAGCGAGAGGAGCATATTAGGACTTACCTGTGCAGGTTGTATTTTTAAGGTGCATTAACAGCTTGAAACTGATTTATAAGGAAAGAACTGAATTCAACATGCTGAAATTTTTTATTCCTGTTTATCTGTTTCTCGTCGTTCTGTTTACAAGAGGCGCCGCCGTGAATCAAAAACGTGAGTACATTTAAATTTGGAAAATTAATTATTGTTTTTATCGCTGTTATTGTATTTATTATTATTATTATTATTATTATTATTATTATTATTATTATTATTATTATTATTTTCTGCTTCTTTTTTTACCCTCAGAAGTAACAGGCGGTTTTCATTGGAGTTCAAAAAAGCGATTCCTTCGTTTTTTCCGGTCCCTTCTTGAGCGACGTTTGAGCAGTGCTATTGTTTGAATGGTCTTAATGCTTACCCCCATTTTTAGTTCCTCCAGGCAACTTCTTAGACACTTCGTGTTTATTTCCACCGCTTTGATTGCAATTGGTAAAATTATCGCTTTCAGATTCCATATTTTCTTTGTCAGACAATGTCCGAATATTTCCCAACTCTTCATTTTCTTTAACATTACAACCTGACGAGGTATTTTTTTTCTTGTTTGGAAAAATTATTATTATTATTATTATTATTATTATTGTTGTTTCCTTTGTTTTCTGGTGTATATTCATTTGTTTTCAGGTCCCGATCATCGACCTAAGGTCAGAAATGACATCATGATATTTTCCACTGAGCAGTTTTGAAAAACAAATGACACATAATTTATACAGATAAAAAAGTCACACATATTTTACATCAATTTATTATTATTATCATTTTTCTTTTCTTTGATTTCTGGCGTTTACACATTTCTTTCCGGGTCCCGCCCAGGGACCTAAGGTTAGAAATGGCGTCATGACACTTTCCACTGACAAAAAAAAGAAAGAATTAAATTACATAGATAAAGCCCTTCGTAAGATGTGGGCTGTACTTGTCAGAACAATTTTTTGTATCTCTTTGGGGCATGGACTTCCAGGAATCCCTTCAATTAGTCTACTGCAATCTTTTCCAACCAGTCCTAGGGCTCCAACTACAACAGGGATTGTTGATGTTCCCATATGCCACATTTTCGAGATTTCTATTTCAAGGTCCTTGTACTTTGACAACTTTTTGAATATCTTCAAAGATACATTGCAGTCAGCAGGGACTGCCATATCAATAAGGAGGCATCGTTTTTGTTTGTGGTCTTTAATAACAATATCTGGCCGGTTGGTCTTGATTGTTCTGTCAGTGTGTATTGTGTAGTCCCATAGAATTGTAACAGGTCCTATCTCCGTAACCGGGTCTGATTATTATTATTATTATTATTATTATTATTATTATTATTATTATTATTATTATATTTCCTTTGATTTCTGGTGTGTACACATTTCTTTCTGGGTCCCGTCGAGAGACCTAAGATTAAAAATGGCTTCATGATATTATCCACAGACCAATTAAAAAAAACAGACAGAAGAACACGCAACAACGTACTGATACGATATAAAATGACGTGGTTCAATATAACTGTCATGATCCCAATGCGTTAACGGTACAGCAGGTACTTGCATCAGGGAAATGTAGATATGTCCGCGACTTTCGTTACAGGTTTTCATAAAAGTAATATGTAACCTTACAGGAGGGGCGGAATTAGAAAGACCTTCAAGTTGGGTAAACTTGCCCGATTATTATTATTATTTTTATTTTCTTTAATTTCTGGAGTTTACATATTTCTTTCCGGGTCCCGCCCAGGGACCTAAGGTTAGAAATGGCGTCATGACACTTTCCACTGACAAAAAAAAAAAATTAAATTACATAGATAAAGCCCTTCGTAAGGTGTGGGCTGTACTTGTCAGAACGATTTTTTGTATCTCTTTGAGGCATGGACTTCCAGGAATCCCTTCAATTAGTCTACTGCAATCTTTTCCAACCAGTCCTAGGGCTCCAACTACAACAGGAATTGTTGATGTTCCCATATGCCACATTTTCGAGATTTCTTTTTCAAGGTCCTTGTATTTTGACAACTTTTTGAATATCTTCAAAGATACATTGCATTATTATTATTATTATTATTATTACTTTAGCTTAGTTTAATTTGGTTTGTTTGTTTAACGGCATATCAATTCCTCATGGGTCATTTAATGCCGAAATATTATTTTCTTGTCAGCTTTGGTAAATTTTTTTTTTTTTTATCCCAAAAATGTATTTCTGGTAATTTTCAAAACCTTCCATGATGCGCAAATTTTTGTTTCCATATGAATCGCATTTTGACCTTTCTAGGGGTCAGAAAAATATGGTATACCGAAAAAATACTCTTTATTTTATATTTGAGGCTTCTTTTTTAATGCTCTTTGGATAAGAAGGCATAATATGTCGAAGATTTTTTTTCAGGGTTACACAAATTTAATTATTGCCATAAAAACAGACATTTTCCATCCAATGAGTAGAAACCATTAAAAGAATGAAAAGTAAGGTATAGTCACCTCAATCAGCAATTCGGAAAATAAAAACAGGAAAAAAGAGGAAAACGAAGAGAAAGAAAAAATGCTTACCATTTACTATTCATCTCTTTCTGTCATCTCCTCAGAGTTCAACCCCCCCCCCTCAAAAAAAAAAAGAAACAGCTCTGCGCACAACGAAAATGAACGAAAACAAATAATCACACTGGGGATATACGATATATATATATATATATATATATATATATATATATATATATATATATATATATATATATTCGTGTGTGCGTGTTATAAGCTGTTCGCGTTAAGACAGAAAATCATTTTTCCGTTTAATATGACGAGAAAATTTATTTTCTTCCATCTTCAAAATTAACGCCTGTAAACAAAGATACGCCAATTTTGACAATTTTTTAAAAATCCACACTGATATGATAAATCTATATAAATAAATGCGAATTTCAGTGTATCACACTTACTCCCAGTGGGCATAGCCTAACATATCACACCATTTTTATTCCAGGCCGACTGTGTGAGCAAATAAAAAATATTCCGGGTGGGATCCGGACCCAGCAATCCTAAAATTTTGAATTCCCAAGTTATTCTTTACTGCGAGTGTCTTCGGAGATTATTTAAGGGAATGTTTGCGTAGAACTCCGGAAACTCTCCGTTGTTCCACCTGCGATTTCTTGGGGTGATAATCGGGTTAACAGAAAAAAAATAAATATAACCAAGTCGATTCGATTTTGAAAGGACAAAAGTTTTATATATATATATATATATATATATATATATATATATATATATATATATGAAGCAAACACACACAGAAAAAAATAATTCTTGTTGCACAAGGTATAATAGTTTCTTGTATGTGAACAATAACCAAACACAAATACTTCGAATAATTTCGGTAAGAAGAGATGTGGCCTTCGTTTTAACACTTTTTGGTCTATTCTTAACGAAACTACTACAACCTTCGATGTTTCTGTTCTCAGTAGTAGTAATAGTAGTAGTAGTATTAGTAGTAGCATGGGTAGCGCTACCTATATGTATTTTATGCTTTAATAGTGTTTTGTTTAGGCGTTCACTATTTCTCCATACCTGGGAACTTAGAAAGTGCTACCACCCCAGAGCAGGGTGGGCCTGGGAATAACAGCAATTAAGAAGTGGTTCCACGCTTCTCAAAACCTCCACTTTCTCGGTCAGAGTCCATGCTGCCGGAAGTAGTTTATCGTCATACCTAGACCTATTAACATCAAGAAGAGAGAGTTTACATTTATAGGGCACACAATGAGGATAGAGGGTTTGGAATATTTCATACTCAAAGGTCAGATTGAAGGCATGAGGGACAGAGGAAAAGAACTCATAACCTACCTAGCGAGGTTGCGTAAATGGGTGGCGGGTCAATATTTAGGAGATATAACAAATAGAGAACATTTGTTAAGAGCTACAAAGGACAGGGATTTGTAAGGAGCCATGATCAACTACGTCCTGAAGCGACATGGCACGAAGAAGAGGAGGAAGAAGAATGGTTGTGCTAATGATACCATACTCCCTCTCTCTCTCTCTCTCTCTCTCTCTCTTTCAATCTGTCTGTTTCTATCTCTCTTTCTCTCTCACTCTGTGTGTGTCTGTGGCGTTCTTTCTGCGTGTCCTTTTACTAAATATTTCCTCATTCAAAGGCCAATAACCGGTTAAGATAGACTGTTACTAAATGAGGTTGTTGTATGGCCGCAGGAGGGGAAAGGGAGAAATAAGTGGAAATTATGAAGATACGTGCGACAGAAAAGTTGGAGAAACCATTGATTAAACTTGAAAACTGGATTTTATTTCGATGTAAACAATTCAGGCTTCATTTTTATCTTGCAAAACAGAGAAGGCAACGGAAGAACCACTTAATATGCTCATCCCGTTTTACACAAGGACTTCTGATTTAAAAATGGAAGTTCAATGTCCATTTGGTTTTGTATTCTTTTTATGCAATAGTCGTTGCACTGTTGCAGTGTTGAGGCTTTTCTATGTCCTCCCAAATTGATAAATTTTGACTGAGGAGTATTTTTTTCTTTTTTTTTTTTTTTTTTTTTTGGTTTGGTTTGGTTTGGTTTTCGACATCTGTGGATATCTGTTCTCTTCTTGAACAAAGAATCAATTTGAACGCTCCACTATCGCAACCATTTGCCTAAGGTGATCTTTGATTGGCTAATTAGAATCAATTTGAATTTACTGAGTAAAGAAACCATTCTAGTAGCAAAAGAGCGGGTGAAAATTCTACTCAGTAATATAAGTGTTAAATATTCCCGATCTTTCCTCGTCGGTGTCATTAATACAGACTCCAGATATTTCTTTTTTTTATTCAAGCAAACTAAATAGACTACACTTCAAGTCTGGTCAAAAGTTCAATTTATTGCTTTAGTAGAAATTTCCTCCTAAGGGTTGCCATATTTGCCAAATAGAACATGACCTGGTAGGTAAACGTAGATCATCAGTACGTATATCTTACTGGTGTTTCTCAAAATCAACAACAACGACAATAACAACAATAATGTTAGCACCAACTGAATATATGTTAGCACCAATTGAATATATGTTAGCACCAAAAACCTAGCGTATTCATATTGTCATATTGACGTAATTTTCACTTGACAACATGAATAAAATAGCGTTTTCTAAATCCTTCTAGTTGCTAAGGACATTTTGTTTTTTGTTAATAGTTACCAAACGCTAATAATATAGTTTTTCGATTGTCTTTTACCTTTAAGCGCGCGCGCACACACACACACACATATATATATATATATATATATATAAATGTGGATGGTTCTGCACAAAACCTTCACCACTATAATCAAATCTCATGTGCTGGCCTCGGGCAGTCAGTTTCCTGGGAACTGATCTGCTTAAACCTCATACGTCGAATTCGACGGGAGAGTCAGTATATATATATATATATATATATATATATATATATATATATATATATATATATATATATGTATGTATGTATGTATATGTACATGGTTGACAAGCCATAAAAACGAATCGATCATTTCAGCATACATATTCTTACTTATATACGGCGAAGTGACAAAAAAATAAAAGAACAAGAAATGATATACAGCGGAGCAAATGGAAACATATAAATGGCAACATTTACATTTATCTAAATAACACCAAAATATTCTTCATGCATTTGATATCTGGTTTTTTTTTTATCGGGGAGGCGGGGTCAACTCATGATTGCTGGATCTTGTTGGTGTAATGGGTACCAGAGAGCCATTAGCATTGGCCGAAAAATCCAATCAGGTCAGGAAACTGGTGCTACTATAGTGAATCATACTGCTAATATGATATATATATATATATATATATATATATATATATATATATATGCAACAAAAAACGTTTGTCAATTCTCTATTCTTTTTAATATACGCACTATTCTCTCGTTGGAACTACCTTAACCTCTTCCCTTTATATATATATATATATATATATATATATATATATATATATATATATATATATATATAGATAGATAGATAGATATAGATATATATAGATATATATTACAGACACTATGTCTGCTAATTTTTAACAAAATCCGTTCATACTCACGAATAACCTTCCGTGTATCGATGTTAAATGATGAGAGAAATGTGTATAGTTGTTTAAATTTTTTATACGTTTTAATTTCCCAAGTACTCTTGATCGTTTTCCAAGATCATCTTCAGTGGTGCAAGCAATACGAAGCTATAACATCCTTTAACATCCTTTATTCGTGAGTATGAACGGATTTTGTTAAAAATTAGCAGACTTACTGTTTGTAATTTATTCAATCAGACATGCCTTACAGAGAATTTGCTGCCTAAATACTCAAAGTTTTTCATAGATGTCACTCGGGTAAAAATGTATAGAAAAAGAAGTTGAAAATGCAACAGGAGTCTTTAAGAATATTTATTTAGAGTAACTATAAAGCGAGTGTCAGGGAGACGTACTGACGTTCCACACCCCAGCGAGGAACGAGCCTGCTTTCTGTAGTCAGAGGGACTAAAACCTGCAGAAATCCATCGCCGGATGTTGGCGCATTATGAAGCATAGAGCACGAAGCAACGAAAGTTTTATGAACGACTAGAACACTTTAAAGCGGGAAGAAAAAGTATAACGAACGAAAGCCGATCTGCTCGCAACACAACATCGCGTATACGTCCAGGTTAGTGGATGCCTTCATTAGGGAACACCGACGAATAACGGTCAGCACAAGTAGCGGAAATCGTGGGCATCAGCTATGGGTCTGGACAAGCTTCAACGTGCTAGATACCGAAACAAGCAAACTATGCAAACATGAGCAGATGAAAACCTTTCCGAAAAGGATGAAGAATCTTGTTAAATGATACTAGAAGTGCATCTCCCTTCATTGGAGCTATATTAAAAAAATAACATTTGTCGTTCATCAGTGAAAATAAAGGTGTTGTATTGAAATTGTCTTTACTTGTTTATTTGCATATGTAAATCTGTTCCTAAACAAGACGGCATAATCTGTTGTTCATGATGACGGTCGTCTTTGAGTATAGAATCCAGAAGTTAGCAGTGAATATTTCGAAGACAGTAGGGAAGCGTTGTTCAGGCTAGCAGTGGATATCCCGGTAAAAGTAGCAGAGCGTAGTTATTCCTTCTGTTCCTCTTCACCTGACAAGCTGGCACTGGACATTCGGATAGAGTAAACAAAATGGCCGCCTTTATACACGACGGGTTGAATATTCTACGTCTTCTGATAGGTTAACCTTCTATTGGTGGACTATAAAATGAGTCAAGTCATTTGGGTTAACTCACTAGTCAACATAATACCCCAAAAACTGCAACATAATCTACTTTTTTCAGCTTGATTGAATGAAAGGAAAATTTACTAAAAATAACCTAAATGACTTCAATTTTTGACAATGCCAAATTTAATTCTCTTTAGATCGAACATTTTTCGCTTGTCTCTCAAATTCCGATAACCACTAAACATTTTTATTCACTTTAATTTCCAGATTTGAAACAAATTCAAGGAATTCGTTTAGCAGGACTTGGTGGGGTGTATTACGGCCGCGTTGAAGTACTCATTGATGGAAAATGGGACACAATTTGTGATGATGGGTGGGATGATGCTGATGCTAAGGTTGTTTGCCGTTCCCTCGGAATGAAGTAAGTATATCCTTATTAATTTTTACCCCGGCTTCTTTTTGTTTCTTTTGGGTTAAATTTCTGTTGCTCTCAATCGTTATTCTACTGCCAGTAAAACGAAATATCAGCGTGAATCGGAAATAAGAAGGAAAAAAAAGCTTCCGGTGAGATTTAAACTTGTTTCTCGTGCCGTTTTAGCTACAGGGACTTAAACGGATGACGTCAATGAAATAATCTATACAGCTATATTTCTTACATCTCCGATTGCTACCAGTCAGCCAACTTTGCTTCTTTATATGTATTAGTTGTAGTTAATCTAACAGACCACGAATAACTTAGATGAGACATCTATTTTATTTCATTCCAAGATAAGTGATAATGCCACTAAAACCCAAGAGGTTACTGGGAACCAAAAAAAATGAGAAGAATTTAGTGAGAAGAAAAGACAATAAATCAAACAAAATGGCTGCTCAGTTGCCATCGGATAAATAAAACATAGCCTAGAAGTATACAAACATTAGGTATTTCATTCAACAGAGTCTAATCAATAAGACACGTGCTATTCGAACTCGGCTCTCCGATTTACAGAGCGAAAATACTAGTGGACCTAATAAGGATCAAGGTGATCCCATGATGAGTGTTATCTCAAATAAACCTGACAATACAACCATCTTATGTTTGTACACTAAAATAATGTTGTATAAGAGTAAGTGTCGTTGCCGACACTGTGGTTTGAAATTAGATTGCCAGTGAGTAACATGGACGATTCCATTATGAAGTAGATCACGTGATCATAAAGGAGGCGAATAGCTATTAAGTAACGTAAGGATC
Source organism: Acanthosepion pharaonis (assembly GCA_903632075.3). NCBI lineage: Eukaryota > Metazoa > Mollusca > Cephalopoda > Sepiida > Sepiidae > Acanthosepion > Acanthosepion pharaonis. The sequence goes on along the minus strand of CAHIKZ030004634.1, from coordinate 515,617 downwards.
ATTGTTCACTCTTCTTGTCTGTACACTATTGCTATACATTCACTCTCTCTACTTTACTCCTATACGGAATACAATTGTCTTCTGATCATTGTACTATTTAGCGATTACTACTTGAACAATTATTACTAGTGCGGATATTATTGGAAGGCGTTACTACTAATACTGGCGTCTACGAAGTCTCGAATATAACTAGCATTTTTTAAGTGATAATGAGCTTCCACTTGACATAGGAAACGTGACAAGCGAAGTCATTCAGCATCACAAAAATAGAAAGTGTCGTAAGACAAGGATGTGTCTTATCACCAGATTTAGTGAATCTATACAGCGAGGCGAAACCTAAAAGACCTACCAGGATTTTTTTTACTGGTGGGCACAGTCTTAACACAATGAAATGCGTAGGTGACAATGCATTGATGGCAGACACAGAAAGAAAACTACTGGAGATCTTTGACAAAATAAAGCAGGAAAGAAAGGACTAACTATCCATTGTAAGACGACAGATGGTATGGTTGTCAGTAAGAGGCACAGCTCAAGATGTAAGCTACAGATCAAACAAGAATAGAAATTGAACTATCTAAAAAGCGTTTCAAAAAGACAAAAATGTGATACAGAAATCCAAAGGCGCATTGAAACAGCGAAAGATGCCTTCCAAAAACTAAAGAAAATATCAAGAAACAGGAAAATTTCGTTGGAAACAAACGTAAATGTTCATCTGCTATGTTATATTAATTCTCTTATCTGATAGCGAATGCTGGAAGATTTCCTCACCGATGAAGAATCATGGGACAACAGAGAAGTTCTTCTCCAGAAGCATGCTCATAATACCATGGACGGAACATGTGAGTAATAAGGACGTTTTACCACAATGGGAACCGAATGTACACTTAGGGCTTAGGATCTTTTTTCATCATTTTAACCCAAGCAAGTGATAATGCCACTAAGACGCAAGGGGTTACTGGACGCCAAATAGGAAGAGAAGACTTTGCTGAGGAGAAAGGACAATAAAAGAACGGGATCCAGCAAGACAGAAGATTGTGATTAGCGTTGCATTCGAAAGGTTTTAGGTATCAGAGAAACTAGAAACCGGAAGAGAATTCCACAGGTGAGAAGTGTTGGAAAAAACAACTATTAAAAAGGAACATACGTTTGCATCTGACTAGTTCAAACAGTAAAATGGTGAGACCTAGCTGCCAAACTTGTCCAGCTGCCGTCCTTGAACGTTTCCAAACCCAGAATGATTGTTGGGCCAGAGGCAAAGAGACAATCCAAGCAGTGGAAATACCTCACCTCACCTGCCCAGAAGAAGGCCAAGGTTGTTTCATCTGCATAAAATATTTTGGCCAGAATCTGGGGAATGCAAAAGGCACTGATTGTGTTCAATAACAATCTTCAAAAAGGTTCCATTATCAATGGAGCATGCTATGTCAAATTACCTTGGTATCTCCGAAAGATCAAACTCTAAGGAAAACTGTGGAAAGCAATTTTGTTTCATAAGGACAATGCTCCAGCCCATGTCCTTAATTTCAATTGCTGTTTTGCGTGAATGTAACTTTGAGCTGGATGATCAGTCTCCTTATTTTCCTGATTTGACAATCATCTGTTTCACAACATGAAAAATGACACTTGGCTGGGAACAAGTATCGTAGTGATGATGAGGTCATATTTGATGTTGATGATATTTTTGAACCAAAAGAATCAACTTTAAACAGTCAGATGTCAGTTTATCTAGAATAAAACAGAGCAGTTATTAATATGAAGAGTTGGAATTAAGGCATGCAAGGTTTCACAGCTCTAGCATCATTTCTCCGTAGTTAGCCAATGAACTTTTCAGCCTACTCTCGTATTAGGTCAAAAATTAGCAGCAGAATATTAAAGGAGACACAAATAAACCAAATATATTCTCCTTAAATTGCCATTACAGGAAAAGATACACATCGAAAACCAAACCCAGAATGATTGTTGGGTTCATCACTTTGGGCCAGAGGCAAAGAGACAATCCATGTAGTAGAGGTACCTCCACTCACTAGCTCCGAAGAAGGCCAAGGTTGTTTCATTTGCATAGAAAGATTTGGCCTAGAATTTGGGAGATGCAAAAGGTACCCATTGTGTTCAATAACAATCTTCAAAAGAGATCCATGCCAAATTACCTAGGTATCTCCGAAAGTCTATTAAGACCAAACTCTAAGGAAAACTGTGGAAAGTAGTTTTGTTTCATGAGGACAATGCTCCAGCCCATGTCCTGGATTTCAATTACTGTTTTGCGTGAATGTAACTTTGAGCTGGATGATCAGTCTCCTTATTTTCCTGATTTGACAATCATCTGTTTCACAAAATGAAAATGACACTTGGCTGGGAACTAATATCGTAGTGATGATGAGGTCATATCTGATGTTGATGATATTTTTGAACCAAAAGGATCAACTTTAAACAGTCAGATGTCAGTTTATCTAGAATAAAACTTTAGTACTAATATGAAGAGTTGGAATTAAGGCATGCAAGATTTCACAGCTCTAAAGACTCTCCTTCATGGCCTATCAACTTTTCAGCCCGCCCTCGTATTACAAACATGTTTAATATGTGTTGTGGTAGGATCCATCTAATTTGCATAGTGGAGTACCGACCATATAAATATGGTTGGTACCGGGAAGAGAGGGGAAGGAATCAAGAGATTCAATCCAGAGACTCTGCCCGACTGCGACTAAGTCAAAACATTCTCCAGGAACGGTCTTCCCGTGAATATACAAAGACTATATGTAAATATTGTGTACACTTTCTTGTTTCAATACATTTTGTTCTAAGTACATTTTGTGTTGCATTATTATTCCATGCATTAGTCAAGTTTCAACAATATGTAATTTTAAATTGTGTTGTGGCATAAATACTGTAACGTTGGTCTGCAGTTTGAGATTCGTCTCCTGCTGTGCTAGTCAAACTCTCTGCTCGGAGGCAGAGTGGATCCCCAGACGAGGTTATTATCGAAGGGCAGAGTCTCGTCTCGGGAAACAGCTACCCGACCCCGCTTTAAACGGGGTCTACGGGGATTTTTTGGCCGGGCCTACAGGCCTTGTGTCACATCTAACCGCGTGGGGCGGTTGGTAGATATTCTGCATTTGGAGATTCATTGTGGAATTCACTTGACTCACTTCTAGCCGCTGACGAATCTTATATGTGTTGTTCTTATCCTAAGTATTATCGTTCCTTACCAACCTTAGTTTGATTATTGTATTCAGTAACCTTTCCTAGGTTACGACAAATTGTTAATTGTATAATCATTCAGTACAATTGCTTTTCGGGTCCTTACTTAATGGATCGTTTACCTAATTATCTTCCCATATGATTTCTCTCCCTTTTGGTATCCAATCTAACTTCTTTATTTTTTTTCTTTTCTCGCCAGAGGAGGAGTTGCATATGGTAGATCGTGGTTCGATCCTGGTAATGGAAGTGTCACCATAACGTCTGTGAAATGCCATGGAGATGAACCATCTTTGAGTTATTGCGACTACGATGACAGTGAAAATTACTGCTCTCATCGCGAAGACGCCGGGGTAATGTGCGACAAGAAAAGCGTCAATGACAACTGATTCACTTCGCATAACAACGACACCTTTACTTTTCACTGTCATCCAAAGGGAACACTTTATACAATAAGGATTTTAGAAGTATCATTTTAACATTATACATAAGTAAAAATAAAAACGTTATTGAATTTTATAATCTATGTAATTAATCTACGAAATTAAAGAATTTGTTGAAAGTATAATCGAAGCGGCGATAGGTCTTAAAATTTAAAGAAAACGTTAAATTTAGTTTTTTTTTTTTTGTTTTAAGTGTTTTTAATGCATCAATATTTGTGGGGAAGAGAAACAAAATTAAATATAAGTGTTTTAATTCGAGGAAGCACAAAGATTAAAAAATAAAATTTTAACTTAGAAATAATTCAGCGAGAAAACACTGTATTCAAACAGCACAATATCGTTTGCTTTCTACTATATTCTGTTCACATCGCAGCAGGATTAATTTAATTTTTGTTGAGAAGTTCCTGGGGATGTGCAGGAAAGATAGCGGCTAACTGAAGACTTGAAGAGGTCAAGATTGTTGGGATTGGTAAAAACATAAGCGAATGAACGGACTTTGCAAAGAACCGGAAACCCAATCCTAAACAGGAAACAAACTTTTAGTCATGTTAAAAAAAAAACCGGGAAGGAGTGACTAGACATTAAAACAGATTAAATTGATCACCGAGATTTAAAGAGATGCAGAAAGATATTTGAGCAGAGTCCCAGAATTATATAAATGAACTGAGACCGGGATAGAGAGATGATTCTTCGACCTTAAAGTTATGGTTTCCCAGATCATTGCTTTTCCACTACAGCTATTTCTTATGGGTTACTTTCTTTTGTAGTGTCCAGACGAGGCAGAAGTGGCTGTCTGATATGAAACTACAGCCTATGGTAGTGAGAATTAAATTAGTCTATGGGAGGCATCAACCCTGCTTATAATGACATTTTTTTTTACAGTAAAGCTCACTCTGAACAAGGCCCGGGGGCACTCGATGTAGAACGTTGTTACAAATTCATGACGGTCGTCCTCGAGTATAGAATCCAGAAGTTGGCAGTGAATATTTCGGAGACAGTAGAAAAGCGTAGTGCAGGTTCGCAGTGGATATCACAGCAAAGTAGCAGAGCGTAGTTCTTCCGTCTGTCATGTTTGTTGTTGGTTCTGGTCATTCCGGTAGGTAAACAAAGATGGCCGCCTTTATACACGACGGATACAATGTTCTGCGGCTTCTGATTGGTCAACCTTCTATTGGTAGACTATACAGGGAATTAAGTCATTTTGGCTAACTCACTAGTTACACCTATATATATATATGCACAAAAAACTGTAACAAACGTTACGTTAGGATTTTGGTACAATATAAGTTAAGGGTGAACGGTTGAAGTTGAATTGATTCTACCGAGCGATTATTCGTAGGAAGAAGCTGTTCCGAGTGGAACTTACTTCTCAACGATGGAATGCAGAGTGAATGCAGGTGGCTTGTTTCAAAGTAACTGATATAGCAGGTTCTTGCCGTGAAGGTTAGGCCTTGCAGAACCAAGGAATGTAGTTCCTCCGAGCACTTTCCATGAAAGTAGCGATAGAGCAGCTAGAGGCTTGCCACATCCCACCTGTGTGTGAGAGGTTCGAGGGTGGAAAATATTTCGTCACTCACAAGGAGTTGGAGACACTTTTAGACTCTATCGAGGCGGAAAAGTTCGGTCTGGGCAGCTCTTGGCCAAATATGACAACAGTACTCTATTCTTGGCCTGTTCTGGCTCTTGTAAAAGTAGAGGATAGCAATACGAGTCAGGTAGTTACTGGAGCGGTACAGGTAGCCGACCATTTTACCTCCATCTTTAGCGATAAGTTATAGTTGAGATTAGATGTGAGTTTAAGGCCCAGCAGTCTCTCAAAGAACAGTGCTTTTCCGAGGGTACATTGTTACTATATATATAACAAGCTGATCGGGCACCTCGGCGTGTTATAATGGTTAGCAAGATTGTCTCGCTAAAACAGTTATGACTGAATAGTGAGTTCGATCCTCACTGGGTGTCCCATAGTTACGGCCTTCTGCCACATCTAAGTTACGCTTAGAAAATCGATATATAACAAGCTGATCTACCAACTTGTGCTATTCCAAAATTGAAGGAGACAGCTGTAAAACCTCTTTGAACACATCCAGATAAACACTGCTTGTCACAACTAAGTACGAGTCCTATGTATAACGATAAACTACATACAGCAGCAAGGCCTCTGATCGGGAGGTTTTGAGGAACCTGGAACCACCTCTTCATTTTGTTTCCAGATCCACTATGAGCCGGGGTGTTAGGGTCCCAGCTCTGGGCAACTAGTGAACTCTTAAACGAAAACAATATGAAAGTATAAAAATACATTTTTATAGTAAAAATACCAGCAATAACTTTTTACAGCTGCGTTCAAAATATATTGAAACCATAAAATTGCTCAAATTATTTGGACTCAGGCAATAAATCTCCCATGAGGAGTTGACATGCTATTAAACAAGCAAAAATGAACAAAAGATAACAACTAAGTAGTTTGCGCAATGCAGTCAGGACGTTAAGACAATTTGGAAGCTCGTTATGCAATTAAGTTTTGTGTTGGAGGACATCGGCATCAAAAATGTCCCTCAACCTCCCTACAGTCCATATCTTACTCCCTGTAAGTTGGGTTGTTCTCTCAAGATTAAGGTGAACCTAAGGGGGAGTCATTTAAAAAAAAAATGAAAGAGGCTTTGAAAGGGGCCCTGGACAACTTCACGTTGGATGACTTCCATGGAGCCTTCATTTTGGTACTGGAGTTATTGAAATGAAATTGAAAGTGAAAGTGAAAGTGAATTGAAATTAGAGTATCCTACTTTGAAGTTGATTAGAGTTTTCTATTTCTTTGTAATTAATAAATGTTTCTCTTGAAAAAGTCTCAAAACTTCTGGAATACACCTTTTTATGCCGTCCTCATGCAGTAACTAATTTATTATTATCTTTTTCTTTTTTGCTGGACAACTGTCATTGAATAACAATTGTCACCTTCCAGTATGTCATTGATGAAGTCCAAGATAAAAGCATGTCCAAGAACCACAGGGTGGTATCAGGGTCCTCCTGTTGTCCCCAAAGAGAATAAACCGAGGGTCATGAGCGACAAACCTGCCATTTGTCTACCAACAACTAATTTGTCTGCCGCTAACCTGACCTAGTGTAGTTGAACATTACGACTGAGTAGTGACTATGATCGTCACTAGGTGCGCCATACAAAATTCAGCCTCCAATAAATCAATAAAGATAGACAGGTCAGAAAATCGACCACGCTAACCTAACCTCGTCTGGATTGACCATTACCACTGAGTAGTGATTTCGACCCTCACTAGGTGACCTATACAATATTCAGCATCCAATAACTCAAAAAGTAGAGACACGTCGTAAAATTAACCTCGCTAACCTAACATAGTCTGGTTGACCATTTCGAACGAGTAGTGACATCGACCCTCACTATGTGCCCTAGAGTCAATACAGCATCCAGTAACTCAAAAAGGATTGACAGGTCGGAAAATCAACTACTACTATATTAACCTGGTCTGGTTGACTGAAAAAGGGTTCATAAGTCGGAAAATCAACCACTCTAACCTAAACTAGTCAGGTTGACCATTACGACTGAGTAATGATTTCAACCCTCACTTTTCTGCCATAATTATTGATCATGTGCATTTCCCGTGATAAATATTGGTGTTAAACCACGCCAAGTCCCAGTACGATAAACTGGTCAAACTGGAGCTTTCTATCGACACTTAACACCCTGAGTACTTCGTATCAGTCAGAAGATACAACGACTGCGCACAAAATATTATTAAATGTTCTATTCGATGGTTTTCTAATTAGGAGTCTGCAATGGAGGTTAAGTGACAACAAATCTCGTCATTACTCGAGAGATGTTATTATTATTTTTGTCAGAACTTGTAAAAAGGGGAATTATTATTATTATTGTTATTATATGATTTAGCCTGGTTGGAGCGAATAAGTACCAAGGAAGTCTTAAGAGAAAATGGTAATAAAAAGAACACTTATACTCAGAATCCGGAATAGTCGGCTGAAATTTCTTGGACACATAATGAGGAAGAAGGCTTGAAAAACTTAACCAAAAGGGCATAGTAAAGGCAAGGAAAGATGGGTGAAGACAACGGGCCACCTACTCGAAGAACTTATGTGAACGAATGGCGTAGAGTTGGCCGGAGCTTTAGTATGTCGAGAAAAATGCGACGAGCCACAAGAAAAATGAAGTTTTAAAGACAGATGTTAGCTCATGTCCTGAAGGGACATGGTATATAAAGGAAGAAGAAGAAGAAGAAGAAGAAGAAGAAGAAGAAGACCAGCATCCTCATCTTGGTTGTTATCCAGTGGCCTCAGCGTCAATTAATGATAAACGTCTACATACAGACTTGTTGGTCATTACTTCTTAGTAACGAGTTCGAATCTAATTCGGTCTCCCACAAAATGAATGCGGCATTTAAATAAACCCCAAAAGACTGATATGTCAAACAGGCAACCAAACTAGCCGAACTTAGTCTATTTGACCATAACTACTGTGAAGTGAGTTCGATCCTTACTGTGAGCCCAATACAAAATTCAACAATCCAACAAGGACAGACCTATCGTAAAATCAACCAACCCAGTCTACCCTATTCTGGTTGACGATCGCAAAAGTAGTGAATCCAATACTTATGAAATTTATTATATGTGTAAAAATGTACAAGTGTGGCACAAGGCCAAAAAGGTAATGGCGAAAGCTGGTCATCACCTTTCTTTTTATGTGTCATGCCCTTTCAGGACGTAGGCGATCATGGCTCGCCACCTCCTTCTATCCTTAGCAGCTCGCATCAAGTTTCTTCCCTTTCCTACCTCCCGCGACCAAGTTGCGTCCTGGGTAAGACGATAAACTACGTTCAACAGCAAGGCCACTGATCAGGTTTTGAAGAACGTGGAACCACCTCCTACTTGTTGGTGTACCCAGGTCCACCTTGACCCGAGGTGGTAGCACCTGTTAGGGTCCCAGCTATAGACAAATAGTTAACCCGGAAACTGGGGTCAAAACACCATGAAAGTGTAAAAATAGGTTTTAATAGCGGAAATACATTAAAAAATTATTACCAGCAATACCGTTTAAAAAAAATATTACCAACAATGTTTTTTTTTTAAAATAAATATTACTAGCAATATATATTTCTTTTAAATATTACCACCAATACATTTTTGAAGGAAAAATATTACCAGAAATAGATTTTAACAAAATATTACCAGCAATAAAAATTTTGTCGGCATTAAATAACCCATTGAGGTTGATATACCGTGAAAGAAATCAAACTAAACCAAACCAAACCCCAGACCACGTTCTGTCATCCACTTGTTTAAGCCCGCCAGGTATGTCATGCGTTGTTTTCCCTTGTCTCTCTTTCCCTCTATTCGACCCGTGAGGATCAAATTCTCCAGGCCTTCCTTCCTCATTATGTGTCCCAGAAATTTCAGTTACCTCCTTCTGATGTTAAGTATGAGCCTTCTCCTCGTTTGTAACCGATCTAAGACCTCATCATTGCTCACATGCTCGGTCCATGATATCCTTAGCATCCTTCTGTAGAACCACATCTACGTCGCCTCGAGTCTTTTCTTCATCTTCGGGGAAATCCTCCAACATTCGTTGCCTTAAAGTAGAACAGATGTCACGTAACAGTTCAGTATTCTTTTCTTTGTTACCAAAGAAATCGTGCAATACTTTGCTCATCTTTTGGAATGTGTCATTGGACCTCCCAATACGTCTACGGATTTCAGTGTCGCACTTACCGTCTTCTGTCAAGACGCTTCCCAGATGTTTAAACTTCTGCGTCTGATTGATTCTAGTGTTCCCGACCTGCAAATCGCATTACGGGCTCTTAGCTAACCACAATCACTGACCTAAAAAATACTGCAATAATCCTTACATCAAAACAATACATTCTTACTTAACATTCTTACTTCAACCACCATAATTCGTCAGAGACTCTATGAAGTCTTAATTAGTCCTCATATATACAATTTGTCTGGGGGAGGGGCAGAAAAATAACAAATTTAAAAAAATTGAAAATGTACCAATAAATATTTATGATGAGAACATGATTTATTTACAAGAAATAAAACAAAATAGTCTTGGAAATAGAACGCTCCACACACACGCACACAATCCTTAATTGTGGCAGAAACATCAGTTAAGTGGATGAAATTAATGCGGGACTTTAATAATTCAAACACTGATTCGATCAAGCACACAGTCAAATCTAGACTCACCCAAACAGAACAAATGGTTGACAGGTCGTAAAATCGGTCTGACCTAAACTAGACTAGTTGACCATCACGACCGAGTAGTGATTTCAATCCTCACTATGTGCCTCATACAAACTTCAGCATCTAATAACTTAACAAACATTGACAGGTCGGAAGATAAACCATATTACGATTGAGTAGTGACTTCGATCCTCAATACGTGCTGCATATAAAATTCAGCACCCAATATCTCAAAAAGGATAGATATGTCGAAAGATCACCCACGTTAATCTAACGTAGTCTTGTTGAACATTACGACTGAGTAGTGACTTCAATCCTCACTAGGAGACAATTTTAACATAGAATAACTCAAAAAGGAGAGACATGTCCAAAACTTAAGCACACTAACGTAACCTAATCTAGTTGAATATTACGACTGAGTAGTGACTATGATCGTCGCTAGGTGCACGATACAAAATTCAGCCTCCAATAAATCAATAAAGATTGACAGGTCGGAAAATCGACCACGCTAACTTAAACTCGTCTGGATTGACCATTACCACTGAGTAGTGATTTCGATCCTCACTAGGTGACCTATACAATATTCAGTATCCAATAACTCAAAAAGAAGAGACACATCGTAAAATTAACCACGCTAACCTAACATATTTTGGTTGACCATTTCGACCGAGTAGTGACTTCGATCCTCACTATGTGCCCCAGAGTCAATACAGCATCCAGTAACTCAAAAATGATTGACAAGTCGGATAATCAACCACTACCATATTAACCTGGTCTGGTGGATTGAACAAGGATTAATAAGTCAGAAAATCAACCACTCTAACCTAAACTAGTCGGGTTGACCATTACGACAGAGTAATGATTTCAACCCTCACTAGGTGCGCCATGCAAAAGTCAACATCCAATAACTCAAAAAGGATAGATGTATCGGAAAATCAACTACGCTAACCTTACCTAGTCTGGTAGAAATTTACGACTCAGAAGTGCCTTACACCCTCATGTGCCCAATACAAAATTCAGCGTCCAATAACTCAAAAAGGATAGACATGTCGGAAAATCAACCACAGTAATCTAACCGAGTCTAGTTGACCATTACGACTGAGAAGTGATTTCGACCCTCAATGAGTTCCACAGAGGCAATTCAGCATCTGATAACTTAACAACGACTGACAGGTCGGACAATAACCACTCTATTCTAAACTAGTCTGGTTCACCATTACGACTGAGTAGTGATTTCGACCCTCACTAGGTGCCCCATACAGCATTCAGCATCCAATAACTCAAAAAGGATAGACAGGCCAGAAAATCAACCATTCTAACCTAATCTAGTCTGGTTGACTGTTACGAGTGAGAAGTGATTTCGATCCTCACTAGGTGCCACACACAAAATTCACCATTCGATAGATGCTTCCCCAAAGCGTAAATTACTTATGATTCAACTTAGTACCTATAGGAAATGAAGGAATGGCAAAATAGACTAAAAGCATCTGTATAAACTGAGAAAGCAATCGATTTGTATCGACCGGTGGAAACAGGCATTTTTTTTTAGTAACCAGAGATTTGTTTTGCATTCTTAAATCAAAATTTGTTGATGACCAGCGACACAAGCGTTGAGTTAAACATTTTTCTTGATTCTCGCCATTATAATTTTGTCCAAGCTTATGAATATTTCACGAACAAACATGATCTCTGCGCTGTCTGGCATCAATCCGAAACATATATGGAAGCGACGATCAATGTGATCATTCAAGCGATTTTTTTTAATTATTCAGTATTAAAGCCAGAGACAAAAATAAATCACTGCTAAAACAATGATACAACAATACTTACAGAAATCAGTGTGATTTCTACTGTACCAAGGGGTATTACACAGATATTAACTAAAATACTATAATTTCTCTCGCATATACAGTATATTTCCGGCTATAAAATTTAAATCTTAAAAATTACTCCCCAAAATAGGGGGCCATCTAATAGAACATTTACAAAAAATTAAATTTAAATCCTGTAAGTGTATCGGCACTGATAAGAAGTCTAGAACAGTTACGAAAAGCTAACCTCAAATCCTGTAGTATATATATATATATATATATATATATATATATATATATATATATATATACACGTATATATAAATAGATGGATACATATCAAATGCATGAGATAGTCACTGGATTAACAGAGAGAGGTAGATGGAGCGAAAAAATAACATGAACAGAAATGTAATATATATATATATATATATATATATATATATATATATATATATGTATGACACTATTTAGCGTTTGGCTAACTAATTAAGCGTGAAAGTTAAAAGCGAGAAATACTTAAGGCGAGAAGAAGCTATCACGAAAGACATACTGAGCGATGTTATTTTTTTTTTAAAAAAAGAAAAGTGGTAAAGATTTTATTTTCATTTGCGAAAAAAAGTATTTCGGTAACCAGACGTTGGAGGTGAACTGGGAACGACAAAGCTGATACCGAATCTAACCAGATTTCCATCCGAATCAGCCAAGGGTTAGAACGCCAAATTTGGTGCCGCGACCAATACCAAGTCACATTGGTCGTCACAGGATAGCACGGCGGCAGAGGCACAGGGTGACGTCATATATATATATATATATATATATATATATATATATATATATATATATATATGTATGTATAATTACTATAATAGTGAAAACTATTAATAATAATAATATTAGTGAAAACGGACACTTAAAATACCATCGTGATATTTATTTCATTAGAATCGACGATTCGACCCCAACTCTTCAGACCGACTCTTACGCACAAGTATAAATGGACAAGGATTTTATCAGGCTTAAAAAACTCAATCGGAACATAAATTATATTAAATATGCACATTCAGATTTAGGGCGGGTAGGGAAAGAAAGGGGAAAGGGTATGTATACAGAAAGGGAGAAGGTTAGGGAGGGAACGGTGAAAATATTCAAAACTAGGAAAGGTAGAAACATTTATTTACTGTTATTTTAAGGATAGTTGAGGTTGTGGACATGCTAAACTAATTTTTAGACACACACTGTAAAAAGGAAAGGATTTCTTCAGATGGTAAAGAGAGATACACAGGAAACAAGAAACAAAGGAAGGAGAAACAAACAGAAATTTCACTCGATGGGCGGCTGGAGAAACTGTCAAAATTTGTATGCATGGAAAATGTCTTTTGTCTGTTCATGTAGTCAGCTATATTTTGACCCTTTAATTTAAAAAAAAAAAAAAATATTTAAAATTTCATAAGAACTTATATATATATATATATATATATACCTATATATATATATATATATATATATATATATATATATATATAAAAAAAAAATATGTTGTAGTGGTTCCAACGAGAGAAAAGTATGTATATTAAAAAAGAAGGGTGGTGCCGCAAACGTTTTTGGTTGTAATGTGGATTTATTGAGAAAAATATTATACTTTTGTTTTACATAATTTCACGACACGTGTTTCTGGTCTCGCAAACCGTCTTCAGGTGAAAAAGTGGAGATTTCTACATATTATTAAAAAATAATTAATTTTTCTTCATGTTCAATGTGGAATATTCTCGATATGAGACATTCTGTTTGTGTGTTTGGCAATCCGAATTTTCTTTCTAGAATATATATATATATATATATATATATATATATATATAAAAACATAAATCAAGCCATATTATTTTCATAAATATTGCAAATTAATTTATAGCTGCACATAAAAATAAAAATAAAATATGATATAATAAAATTCTATTTATAAGATAACTTAAATCTATTTTTATGGAGAAATTTAAATATGATCTCATTCCTTTGGTTCAATAGTATTTTTATATTTAATTATTTTTTTTCTTCCAGGCGCCACTTATATCTATTTCTGAAGCTTTTGGGGGTTTAGTATTTATCTATAACTTTCCATTCATTCTATGGGGTGAACTTTTAAATTACCAGAAACTTAGAAAGAGCTGTTTGCTGTTTTTCATAAGAGTCAGAGAAAGAATGCTTGTGATCATATCGTCTCTGCTTCCCGATCCCAGCGGAAATTCCGATGTATACTTTTTCATTATTTACATTTCCTCAGGGAAAATGGTTGCCTGGTATATAACATTTTCGGATTTGCATATACCTCCAACAGGGCAGTTGTTTTTGGTTATTGTTATAAAATTTATTTAATATTTTATTGTTGTGTGAATTAATAATATTATAGATGTTATCTGTGCAGGAGTAACTAATTTTTAATGGGTTATTTCGGTTAAAACGTTTGTCTATCAATTTCAGAATGTATTAACCGACATTTATAATGGATAGTTGGCAGAAAGCAGGGTTAAATCATATAACTTTTCTTTTTCTATATCTAATTCTATTTATTTTAGTATCTTTTAAAGACTCCAGGTAATACAATTTTTGTTTGAAGCTATTTTTTAAGAGCTTCATTATAAGAGCATTTTTTTATTTTCATCGAAAATTTTATTATTAGGAGATAATTTATTGATTCTTGTATTTACAGTGGTAAGAATTTGTCTAATTATTTGATTGAGAAGGTTGGAGTTAACGTTAATATAGACTATATATTTTCATTATTCCTTCTGATAAGGTTTAAATGAGTTGTTCGAAAGGTTTAAAGTTATATCTAAGAAATTATCTTTTCTTAAGTCGAATTAAATTTCTATTCTAAACCCAAGGAATTAAAAAGCTTTGATTTTTTTTGTATATGAGTAGATAGTGGACCATTAGTATTTGTCATAACAATAGGTACATCATCTCTATATAGACCGACCGGTTTAGGGTCAAAATCCTACTAAGGTTGTTTAAAATATAGATGCCCTCTAAATCTGCAAATACCATAGTCATAGGTCCCCATAGAAACATTGAAATTATCATACTGGTTTTAAATCCAAGTGGCATTATTATTACTCAATGACTTTCTAGAAGCTAATATAACTTTAAATTCATCATCCGTAATTCCTACATAGTTTTTAGCAGAATCTATATTTTTTAATAACAGATCTTTAGAGAAAGAGAGGAGTAGAATCTATTACATCAAATTAAATAAATGTGGCCTTCTCTATATTCTTAACATCATGGAACCATTTTATAGTATCTGAAGAATCTTTTCACAGGTTATTGTAAGAGGATTTTTGTGTAGTGTTTATTATTCTTTTAATTATATTTTTACAAATAAACCGTAGTTCAATTTTGGAATGATTGATTAATCTAGATTGTTGGTTGTTATCGAAATTGAGTTTGTGATCTTTAAAGAGTAAATAAGCAATTTTCATGTGAACTTTTTCCATTATATCATCAATATTGAATTTTTTTCGCAAAATTACTAGTATTCTGGTTAATTATAGAAATTGTATCATTATTTTTATCAGGTTTCTAAGTGTTGGTAATTTTGTTACAGAGAAGTTTGTGATAGTGGGAGGGATTGATTTTATAAATATTTCTAGATTTTTCAGCTCTGACTCATATACCATTAGTTTTTTTAATAGTTTTATTGTCTTGGTTTATATTATGTAGAAATATGTTTGATGATTTTCTGAAACTGATTTTTTTTTTTAAATTAAGTTTAAAATATCCGCTTCAAAATGATTCAGGAGTTTGTTGCTGGAAGGAGGCTTTTGAGATTTCAAGTTGTAATTAGGTTTTATGCAGAGTTGTGCTTCGGAAGGACTTAGGTAAAAAATATGTATTCCAGCGTAGTGTTTTTATGAAGTCTATTACTTTATCCGGGAGAGGGTGAAAGACTGTTAAGATGGTTTTTAGAGAATAGTCTAGAGAAAATGTATCCATTTGGTGGGTATGATCCGTAGATAAATAAGATTTTTCAAATTGGAATATTTCTAAGAGAGCTCAACTTAAATTTATAAAGAGTAATATAAATAATAATATCAAATCTGTAAGTTGAATGAATAATCCAAGTAGGTTTTTTTAATATAAAATATTAAAAAACATATAACCATAAAAAGAGCTAAATGCATATTATACAGATTAATATGATATAAATCAAAGGAAAAACTTAACGCATCATCGAAAACGATTATAAATTATAATTTATTTCGACAAGTAATTTTTTAATACTTGTCTCATCAGACCGAAATTACAAATGGTATAATTTTACAAAATGGTTTAAATTTATCCAGACAACATTAAAAAAAAAACAGATAACAGAAAGTCCAGACGCTTGACCTAGGAAATCTATTTTCTGTGGATTTATACTATTGAAGACATGGGTGGGGGAAGAGAGGCAGCTGTCAACCGCATGTTCAAGTGTGCTGTTTGGGAGAATACGTGTAACAGCTACAGAAATACATTAGCATAAAGATATACATATGCACACATATACATATAGACACATACACACAAACACACACACACATACATATATATATATATATATATATATATATATATATATATATATATATATATACGTAAAAAGTGAGAAAAGAAAATGAAAATAAAATAACAGATTGAAAATAATGAAATAAAATAATTGAATATATAATGCCATACACATACACATACACACATATATATAAATAAATAATAATATATATATATATAATAATAATAATATATATATATATATATATATATATATATATATATATATATATATATATATATATAAATTATATATATATATATATATATGGATAAAAAATGACAATTGAAATTATATTTCTTCGTCATTACCGACGCGTTTCGTCAATCCGACTTTATCAAGGCAAGTTTAAAAAAAAAAAATGTTTTATAGTAACATCAAATTGAAAATATTAAAATGGGAACGTTCCTGTATAAGCACCCAACTGGATATTGGTAACTTTTTTTGTACTAAGAATTTGTTTTAATTTTCCATGTCGACATATTGTTAAATTTCTCAGAATAATTCTGAAGAAAAGACAAATTAGATAATATATATATATATATATATATATATATATATATATATATATATATATAGGTAACAATACTCGTTTCGAAAAACCTTCAAATTTTTGATTTGCCATTAATCAAATGAATCTCGAATGAAAAAAAGTTTTTAAAAAAGAAAGATCTACGAACATGAAAGTCTGCCGAAAAAAAATCGCACGGATACAGGTTTGAAGCCCAAAGAAAAAAACCCCGACACGAGTAAACAACTAACTAACAAAAGAGCTCAATACAACCGTAGAGCAGACCTAGATAAACCTAGTGAGCCAGACAAACCTACCCAGGTTTCACCTAAGTGGATCGTCAGGAAAGCTGGCTAATGAAAGCTGGTTTTACCTGACGATCCGTTTAGGCTCACTAGGTTTATCTCTCTCTCTCTCTCTCTATATATATATATATATATATATATATATATATATATATATATATATATATATATATATATATAAAAAGATAATATATATATGTGCAAACACACAGGGTGCAATGAATAAATTGTCGTTTAAATCACTCAGAAATGAAAATAACACTGATATCTCATTTTAACAGATATATTTACCAAAATTACACTAAAATATCTCAAAATACTGAGGAGTAACTTTATTAAAAAAATCGCCATTTGGCTTCAAACCACGGCCTTCAGACAACTTAGGAATCTCCCGCATCTCTTCTGGACGCTCTCCTTCTTTAAATTGGTGAATGCTGCCATAATCATTGCCTTCAGTTCATCTTTGATCTTACAAGGAGTTTTGTTGGTCTTTCGCTCAACTGCACCCCACACATAATCAATGGGGTTGCAATCTGGGGAGTTAGGTGACCAGATGTAATGCGTGATGTGGTCGCAGAAATTATCTGACAGACATGACTGGATTCTCCTGCTTGTGTAGTATGGTGCAGTGTCTTGTTGCCAGACATAGAGTCATCCAGCATCCTCCATCTTGACCCAGGGCAGCACCACCTCCTCAAAGCACTCAGTGTAGGACTCCATGTTGAATCTGAGACACTCACCAACAAATAGGAGTGTTATCTTTTTATCAAAACCAACAGAGTGAGTAATCTGTACTGCCTTACCCTCGTAATCACCATTAGACTCATCCAACTCGTTCCGAATCTTCTGCACTGTCTTCAGATTGACATCTAAACTCCTTGAAATGTTCGTATTGGAGCTTTTGGTGCAAATGCTAAGCAATAGAGCATGCCGTTTCCAAATTTAGGGCGGGTGATTTGTCTCACAAATGGTGCCAAACTGACCCTAGATATATAAATATGCATATATATATATATATATATATATATATATATATATATATATATATATATATATATATAGAGAGAGAGAGAGAGAGAGAGAGGGGGGGACAGAAAGTCTGTCTCTGTATGTATAAGAGACAGACTTTCTGGCTAGAAAGTCAAGTGGATGAAAAGAAAGAAAGAAAGAAAGAAAGAAAGAAAGAAAGAAAGAAAGAAAGAAAGAGTGTGGAAATATTACAAATAAATAATGAAAGATCGTTGGGATATTACAAAGAAAGGAAACAAGAAAGAAAGGACGTGGTGATATTACAAAGAAAGAAATTAAGGGGGTGTAAAAAGAAAGAAAGAAAGAAAGAAAGAAAGAAAGAAAAAAGAAAGAAAGAGTATGGAGATATTGCAAAGAAACTTTAAAAAATAGTAATTGCATGTTATATTCATTCTAAATTAATATCTAAAATTAAACTAATTACTTTTGAAAAAATAGTCGAACCCATTATATGCTTTAAACTTTAATGCGACTGGCTACCTTGCTAATGTCACACAATTGATATCCACATTAATTGGTTTAGTCAAGTGGGTTGTAGATGATTTTATCTGGGCATAGTTTTTGGAGAACCGACAGTAATCGAGATATGGATATTTCAAAGCAACCCACTATCCACAAGCAAGGAAAAAAGGAAATCGAATAAATACGTAAATGCAAACTTTTAGGATCAAGTGATACTTGACCGGAAGCGAGAATTTTCCGGTCTTAGGCCCATATAATTAGGCCGCATAATCAGTCAGTTAAGTGTCACACGTGGCACACGATTGGGGGATCATGTATCCTTCGATTCATGACTGAATTTTCCCGTAGTAGGTTATTATTTCTATTTTCCAGACCCTCTTTCCTAATTATGTGACCTAGAAATTTCAACTGTCTCCTCCTGATGTTAAGTATACGTTTTTGTTTTGTTATCATTTTATTAAAAACTACGTCGTTGCTCTCATGTTCGGTACATGGTATTCTCAGCATCCTTCTGTAGATCCATATTTCTGTTGCTTCAAGTCTCTTCTTCATTTGTGAGGCAATTGCCCGTCATTCTCTGACATGTAGAAAGACTGAGGAGCTTATTATGTCACGCTAATATGGCAAAACAATTAATACAGTCTTTTAAAGTATTTCCGCCTATAATATAACCTTAGATAAGACGAGGTAAGAAAAATGTAGCAACTTTTCATGAATTTATCCTATACCTGTAGTATAAGACGACTGCTTATTTATTATATAAAGATGATGTTACTGGAAATGCTGTTACTTTATCCTTACAGATTCAAAATAAACGAAATAACAAAACCGATTCTGCATCATGTTTTACCTACACACGTCTCCTTATAGGGAAACCATTGTTTTGTTTACGTTTTATCACGTGATCTCTTGCCAATACAGATTCTTTTTCTTCCTCTTCTTTTCCTATATATAAAAAGTTACAAACAGCCTGGTGTACTA
This sequence comes from Acanthosepion pharaonis, assembly GCA_903632075.3. Lineage (NCBI taxonomy): Eukaryota > Metazoa > Mollusca > Cephalopoda > Sepiida > Sepiidae > Acanthosepion > Acanthosepion pharaonis. The sequence goes on along the minus strand of CAHIKZ030004634.1, from coordinate 496,070 downwards.
ATGACCATTTACTTATACAGGGTGACCCAAAAAAACGGGAAATTTTGAAGTGCGTATTGCCAGACATGAGCAAGCGGCAACACTGCGAGACAGTGACCTTGAACAAGTAAACATTTCGCCATTTAGAATTCAAGATGAAATTCACAGTATCCCAGCTGAGATGTTGCAACATGTCAATGAGGAATCTCAACAGCAGATTTCAAGAATGCATTCGTACAGGAGGACGCCATCTACAGGACGTAATTTTTAAAATATGAAAATTCCATCATTGTTTCTTAAATGGCATGTTTCTAGGTTTCAATTACTATGAATAAAATATTTTTCTTCCATCACTCTTGGTTTTATTGGAATGTTAAAAAGTTCCCGTTTTTTGGGGGTCGCCCTGTACTTCATCGACAATCACAAAATATTGCTAATAACAGTACGATAATGTACGATAAAAGTACATTCCACTTTAAATATTTTTTATTCAGTTTGTTCGTAACTTTTGTCTAAGCCAGAAAGGGTTGCTAAACCACAGAAAACGAATCAATCAATCATAAGCTTGGATATGCGGGTGGTGTAATGGATAACGGCTTGTATTTGGAAATCGGATAACCGTGTTCTAATTCCAGTTGGGTCGTTATATTCACTTACGCGCAAAAACCCTTGGAAAAGATATGTATCTCCCCCAGCTATGGGTTAATTAGTAGTATTTGTATCAATAAATAAAATGATAATAATATCAGTAAATATCAATTTTTTTTTACTTCATCGACTTTTTTTTTAACATGTTATGCCACTACAAAATCATCTTGCGTTTCAGTGTCAATAAAATACACCAAGATAAGATGAATATTTTTAATCTTGAATTTTTCACCAAGAAACCAAAATGACACAAAAGAAAGGATATATTTTAATAAGTTATTGCACTCGTCGTGTAAGAAGACAAGTGGAAGCAAAGAACAAAGGAAGATGCCTATTAGGCCTAAAAATGAGTCATCTTTGTTTTCCCTGATGCAATTTTTTCAATTTCATCCGCTCAACATCAAGATCAACAAAAGACTGTCGTTGGCAACATTCGAATGTTGTCAGATTATTTAGGGCTGAAGGCATAATTAATGAATGCTAGAAATACGCGTGAAAATGTCATGGTTTTCCAAACTGAATGTTTTAATTAATCCTAAGTCTTAAGTTAATGATTAAATAAGCATCTCTTTCACTGTTTTGTCCTTGCTGAATTTCTGGTCCAATTCTGCTGCGAGCTCTATTCATAAATCCTAATGATTTGGTAAGCTACGTGGCTCATAAAGATTGTTCCGTTAGGGTTCCTTTATCGCTTCGTTAAATATTCGAGCTTAACTACTCACGCAACATATTACAATAACATTTATAAATATGAACGCACGTTATTAGTTAAAGAATTCATGTCATCGTTACAATAACAAACAGGAGACAAATGAAGATATTTAAATTAACAAGATTTTCAATTACAGTGAAGAAAGCATGAATGTTAACGCCGCTTCTATCTTCCCTTTCTTTCTTCTTTTCTTTCATTCACTCATTTATTCATTCTCCTTTCTTTCTTTTTTCTTCTTTCTTTCTTTATTCTATTCTTCATTCTTTCTTTACTTTCTATCATTCTTCTTTTTTCATTCATTATTTTTTTCATTCTTTCATTCTACTTTCTTCATTTCATTCTGCCTTCTTTCTTTGTTCTTTATTTTTTCTTTCATTTTTACATTCTTCTTTCTTTCTTTTCCTTCTTTCTTTCTTTATTCCTTTCTTCTTTCTTTCTTTTGCTTCTTTCTTTATTCCATTTTTTTACTTTCTCTTCTTTCTTTCTTTCATTCATTATTTTTCAGTCTTTCGTTCTACTTTCTTTTCCCTTTCATTCTGCTTTCTTTCGTCTTCCTTTATTTATTTCTTTCATTCATTCTTACATTCTTTTTTCTCCTTTCTTTCTTTCTTTCTTTCTTTCTTTATTCCATTCTTTCTTTCTTTCTTTCTTTCTTTCTTTCTTTATTCCATTCTTTCTTTCTTTCTTTATTCCATTCTTTCTTTCTTTCTTTCTTTCTTTCTTTCTTTCTTTATTCCTTTCTTTCTTTCTTTCTTTATTCCATTCTTTCTTTCTTTCTTTCTTTCTTTCTTTATTCCTTTCTTTCTTTCTTTCTTTCTTTCTTTCTTTATTCCATTCTTTCTTTCTTTCTTTCTTTATTCCATTCTTTCTTTCTTTCTTTCTTTCTTTCTTTATTCCATTCTTTCTTTCTTTCTTTATTCCATTCTTTCTTTCTTTCTTTCTTTCTTTAATTTCTGTTATTCTTCTTTCTTTCTTTCTGTAGTGAACGAGATAATCAAGTACCCCGGAAAAAAGTTCGTGTTTTGTGTGCGATCTGCCGGGGAGGGATTGCCAAAAAGAAAAGTAGTCAGCAAAACTCTTATAGCGACTTACCTCGTCAACCCAAGTGAAAAAGAAACAAGTTCGTCGCAGGAGTCGCTATAAGAGTGTATTAATATGCAAATTACGGAGCATCCTATCCCGGCTGTCGACGAATGGAAAAAATAGGTTCTGCCGATAAAAGCAGTTGGTGTTGTCGACTCGGGAGGAAAATTCGGGCAGTTTTGGCTACGGCGTTCGTGAGTTATTTTCCTGACGTGTTACAAGTGATTCTCTTTCTTTGTGTTGTGAAAGCCACAAATTTGCTTTGAGAACGCTTACTCTTCACTTTCATTCATTATTTTTCCATTCTTTCATTCTACTATCTCTTTTACTTTCATTCTGCTTTCTTTTTTTCTTTCTCTCTTTCATTCTTCTTTCTTTATTTCTTTCATTATATTTTCATTCTGATTTCTTTCTTGTTTCTTTCTATTTTCTTTCATTCTTTCTTTCTTTCTTTCTTTCTTTAAGGTTAAGATTTTAGTGATCGGATAAACATCCTCTTGGATGTCGTTTCCACGGGAAGAAGCATTTTGAATGGAATTTATTTCTCACCAATGGAATACGGAGAGAAAGTGGCTGGTTTGCTACAAGGTGAATGGCATGGCGCGTCCTGTCCGTGGTGGTTAGAACTAGCTGAACCAATGGAATTCATTTCGTCCGAGCCCTTCCAGTGAATTAGCGATAGAGCAGTAAGACGCATTCCACATTCACCTGTGAGAGAAATGTTGGAGGATAATTCTGTTCGCATTAAAGATTATGGATTACTTTTCTCAGTAAATCGAGTTTTCTTAATCATTTGAGGAACTCCTCCTTTCGGAAGATATCAAATACCAAATGCCTTTGTTTAATTTATGCAACATATGCATAAATCTTTCTGCACTTCCGCTATGTTTCTGATAGCATTCTGATCGTGAAAACTGAACTCTTTCTCTTCATTCTTCTTGATTTCCGGTCTAATACTGCTGCGATCTCTATTCATAAATCCTAATGATTAGTTTAGCTACGTGGCTCATAAAGATGGGGGAGGTACCAATTATATACACCTGGTTTATTCGGCAGCGCTATGAAGATTGATGTTCTGAGGTCTTCCGGTATGTCACCGCTGTCGTATATTTCATTTATCATTCCGTATCAGTTTCGAAATCAACTAAGACTGTTTGAATCTCTATTACAATCTCATATGTTCTTGATGTCTTTTTTTTCGTTTTCTTTTCTATTCTTTTATTGTGAAAGTGTTTACAGAATTACGCTAAAAGTCTTTCAATATCTAAAACTTCCGATCACAGCCAATTAGCCGAAATCTGTCCATTTAAGCAAGAATAACAACAAAAAAATAAGTCAACGTTTCTTTCCTTCTCATCCATATTTTATTCGAAGGAATGAGTTTTAATTTGTTGGAAGTGCAAGTGGATAGCGTGCTTCTCTAAATCAGTAATTTATTTATTTATTCATTCTTACGTTTAAATACGTAGCTTCCATATGTATTATGCAATGCCATACAAAATGTCGAATTTGTTCAGGAAACATTAGACCTTTATCTGAGGCGCTAGGAAACGTTTAAGAACATTTGAACAACTCGCAAACTACATTTAGTACGGATGTTTTCTGTCATTTAGTAAGCTTACCTTAGATTGCCACAAGGTTATAAGTATGGAGTACAAAGTGACAATCGTTCTCACTAACTCACTAACGATGGTGAACCAAACACGCTAGCTTACCATTACCTAACGGCGAGAAGGCGAGCTGTAAATTCGTTTAGTTTGACGCCAGCCTACAATTATGGGATACCCACTGAGATTTGAATTCACTCACTTACTAGTAAGAGTCAAACTAGAGTAGCTCACTTAATATTGGCTCATATGGAGGCACGTATCTGTTAGTTACTAATCTTTACTTAGTTTGACACAAGGCCAAACAAGGTTCCCATACATTTCCGGATTTCTGTGTCCCATATTCAATTGTCTGTTACTACAATGCACGGATAATAACATTTTTGCAGATGTTTAATTTTGACATCCCCAGTCCATAGCACACACCTTGAGGTGTCTCTTTTGCTTACGACCATTCATTCTTACTGTTACTTGTTAATCCTTTCTTTTTGTTTTACTACCTAGCCTATTCTTCTATGTGTATCGGCTCTCCGGATCATGGCTCTCGTCTGGCTCTTAACAGTTTTTCTTTCGTTGCCAAAGACCCCGCCCAACCATTCCGCTATCCGTTCACACGAGCTCATCCGGTAAGTGGTTCAATGACTTCCCCTATCTCTCCGGCCCTCAATATGCCCCATGGGGGTTAGGTTTCCAAGCCTTCTTTCTGTTAAATAATAGTTGAGCATACTATTATTTTTAGGGGAAAGTGTATTTCAGCTCTGACTTCCGGAGGTTGATCTTCGGGGTCAGATGTAAGACATAATAAGGAAGTCGATTTTGATTGCCTGAGCTAGCATGGGAATGATAAATAAAGTTTGTTTTTTTTCGGTGCGATGTAGACGTGTTCTTTTTCGTGTCCGAAACGGATCCACACTGAGGGTTGGGGGGGGCGAACCCCACTGGATAGTTAGATAATGTAGGTGTCGACATTAATAAAAATAGATAAGCTGTGCTGGATTCCTTTCATCTCTGGACCTAAAACATTTAGCGGCACCCAGCCAGGAGAAGACGAGTGAAAAAATACAACATTTCCTCTGTGTCCGAGAGATTTCAGTTGTCTTTTTCTGATTCTGAGTGTGTTATGTCTGTTGCCATTTTCTGTAAGACTTCCTCGTTGCTTACTCGCTCCGTCCATATAATTTTCAGTAACCTTATGCAGAACCATATTTCTGCTGACTCTAGATTTTTCCTCATTTGTTGGGAGATTCAACATTCAACATTCCATAAGAGGATAGATATCGCACAGGAATTCAGTTCTTTTTTCTTTGTTTCTAACAATTTTTTCCCGTTTCTCAACATCTTACTTAGCTTTTGAAATGCTTATTTAAATAGTTCAATATGTCTTCAGATGTCGGTGTCATATTTTGCATCCTCTGTTACAAAACTTCCCAGATATTTAAACTTCTACACATTGTTTATTCCTCCAATTTGCAAATCGTATCTTGAGTATTTTTCTCTTGCTGATGATAATACTTTCTATCTTCTTGCAAGTTGATGTTTAGTCCGTTTATCTTGCTTTCTTCTAGCAATTTGTCTAAGAGGTCCTGTAGTTTTAATTCCAAGTCGGCCATGAACGCATTTATTTTGCCATTATTTGGTAAAACGTTACTTACTGGAGATTTTACAATAAAAGTGTTAATCTGATGTGAAAGTATATTCAACCAGTTAAACCAAACCGAATGAACGCCATACAGTATATAAGAAACAGATTAAATTGTAACCTATGGACACTTCTTTGTTACTTACTGGATCTGTCCATGGAAGTTTTAGCATTCTTCAGTATCTTTGTCTAATATTTATCTTATTTCTCCTTCCGAGTCTGCCTTTAACACACTATCACCCGCTAATTTCTATAGTAACAATACAAGGCCCGAGAGCTACTCAAGTTAGAGGATTACTACAAAAAGGCTAATACTGAATTTTAGTGGTCAGGGAAGCATCCACGTCGGAATCTGTTTCAATAAATTACCAGTTTTTTTTTGTTTTTTTTTTGGGAGAGGGTTGAGGGGAGGGTGTCAAAATCGGAATTTCTCTTTATGTTTGTCGAACAATCACGTGGTCAAGATAAACACTCAGTTGTGGAGCAAGCTGAGTGAATACTAATTCAACATTGAGAAAGAGAGCTATTTATGGTGCAATGGAGCATCTCATTATGCTAAAGTGGGATAGTCCATTGCTTGGGCTGTGATTGGCTGCTGGTACCTGAGTGGAAGTATTTCTATATAAATACCAGCTTGATTCCTCAGTTAGTTTGCAGGGTTTGTATTAAGTTACAACCTGCTTTATTTTTGTCTGCCAGCTGGACGCTAGCTGGGACTCTTACGCCGGTAAGTGTTGTTTATTATTGTTATTCTACAATGTTTCGATATTAATTTGATTTTGCTTTTAATCATGTCATCGCAGTCAGGTCAATAAGGAGGCAAGGGGTTAATGAGTGTGAAAGAATATGAGAGAGAGAAAAAAAACACTAATACCGAGAGAGAGATATATATAAAAGAACAAGAAAGGGGAGAAGAGACAAGATAACAATTGACATGGCGCTTAAACTTTCGAAGATCAAAGCTGATTGGCAAGCAAGAAGCCGGAAGACAGTCCCACAACCGAGAAGTGCGATAGAAGAAACTGTTAGCATAGAACTTGTGGTTAGATCTAGCTTCGTCAAGTGTAAAATGATGAGACCTTGCCGCCAATCTAGTACTGCGCTTAAATTAATAAAGTCTAGATACCATAGAGGAGTGGTCATCAGAAACATTACAATGAAACTATTTATATAAAAGTCACTGGGAAGGTTACATTACGACGGTGGGAAAGGGACTGAAGCCGAGGTGCCAGGTCAGAACAAATAATATTGCAGATTATTTCTAGTAATATTACGTTACTCTTCTTTCTATGGTTGTGTATTCATTGAACATCTTTCTTCGTATGTAGGCCATTTGTTTCAAATATTTATGTAATATAAGATTTATTGCTATTTACAAAGTTTAGTTTAAAACGGATGTGGAACAGAGGTACGGTGTACGCGATGCAAACAGACAAGCGATACATTATTAGTTAGCTACATCCTACAGAATAAAATGAAGGAAAGAATGGAGAAAGAACTAAACATCAGGAAGACAGGATGCGTGTTTGCCAGCAGAAGGAACAGCTCAACATGCAAATTACAAATCGGAGATAACAAAATCAAAAAATTACAGCAATATAAATATCTGGGAAGTGTTTTAACAGAGGACATAAAGTGTGACACTGAAATCTGAAGGTGCGCTGGTTTAACGAAAGACGCCTTCTAGAAGCTAAGCAAAGTATTAAGAACAAGAAAGATTTCGTTAGAAATAATGAAAAGAGTACTGGATGGTTATGTAATATCAGTCCCCTTATATAGCAGCGAATGCTGGACAATCTCTTCACACGTGAAGAAGAGACTTGAAGTAACGGAAATGGGGTTCAACAAAAAGTGTTAATAAGTACTAAATGGTTATGTAAGATCAGTCCCCTTATATAGCAGTGAATGCTGGGTAATCTCTTCACATGTGAAGAAAAGACTTGAAGCGACGTAAATGGGGTTCTACAAAAGATACTTATAAGACCATGGGCCGAACATGTGAGCAACGGCGACCTTTTAGAGAAAATGGTAAACAAAAGGAATATTTATGCTTAACATCATGAAAAAGTCTATTGAAATTTCTAGGGTACATTGTGAAGAAAGAGGAAATAGAAAATTTGACATTCACAGGGAAGATTGAATAGCAGAGGGACAAAGAAAAACACTACATAATCTACCTAACAATCTTGTATAAATAGAGGGCAGAACAGGGTTTAGGACAGGGGTCTACAACCATTTGGAAAGAGTGGGCCAGACAGCTATGCATCGTCTCGAAGGCGAAAATATACTCTCATAAATCACTTCACCCCGTTCCGCCCAGTGGTTAAGGCTGGAGTTAATGGTATATTATTTAAACAATGTTCTTTATTTGATTGCAGAAATAACAGGATAAAAAAAAAATAACGCAATCAACAAAAAATGCAAATTCCTTACTAAAAAGTAAATACAGTCAGAAATATCAAATTATTTAATGAGACACTTGTTTCTGCTTATTGTTCGATAACTTCTCCACATCAGGTGAAATATCTGTCAATGACGTGAGTAAAACCTCTAAATATCTAGGTGATCATCACACAACCTTGTACTTCATTTTCAAAAAAGTGATTCATATGCATATGTACTTCCAAATAATGGTACCATCATTTTCGCATTATTCAACAGGCTTTTATATTTTCCGTTTGACAAAACATATTTCTTGTAGAAGTCAGCAGTGGATTCGGAAAGAAATTTTGATTTCAAAACTTCGTCGCATTGTAAGTTTATTAAGGCCAACTGATATTTTTCTGCCACTTTCTTCATATCTGTTTTGTAAGGAGTAACAAATAATTTAAATTGACTTTCATATTGCCGGAAGTTAGCAAAAATGGAGGCAAACTCTCTTCTCAAATCCAGAATAGAGTTCACAAAGATGTCTCTTGGGATTTTGGAGATTTGGAAAATGAGAGCAGTTGCCTTTCTGAAGTCGTCATTCTCACAATCGATATCTTCTTTCAAAAGCAGTAATTTGATCAAACATCTTATTTTTTTTACCTTGAATCTCAAGATGCAAAGTATTCATGTGAAGCGTGATGTTCAGTAAAAAAAACATCTTCTATATCCTGTGGCCCTTCAGGACGTTGACGATTATGGCGCTCCACAATTTCCTGTCTTTTGTGGATCTTAATAAATTTTGCCTTTTACCATTTCTCACAAACCTTGCTCCATCATCAATTAACAGAAGCTCTCCAGGTAGGTTATTCGTTATTTTTTCTTTTATAATACGATATTCTTCAGTAACTACAAACTTTGCAATGAAACTCATAAAAAGGCAATCTGGATCCTGAAAGTAAGAATTATTTTGGTCTCTGCTCTCCAAAGACATAGCAATCGCCTTCCCTCAACGCATATTCGCGTTCCAGCATTATTCCGCGGCTAAGCCATCGAATATTTGAAATATATGTAAGGTTACCGTGCTTAGCTACAATTTCTTTTAAAAATTCTTGAAACTGACGACGATTTAGTCCTCTTTAAGGTATACAATTCATTGTTTTCACAATCACTTCCATGATGGGCTTAAAATTTAATGCCTTTATATAAATGCTGCCTGAAGTTTAATTAGTTTGTGATCAATACCATGTGTTCTTGGAGCAATGCAACAGACTCCTTTTGCTCTCCGATCATCGTTGGTTCTCCATCTGTGGTTATTCCAATAAGCTTTGATGAATCAAGTTTCGTTTCGGTTATCCATTTTATCAGACTTTCAAAAATTATCTGACCCAATGCTAGTGTCCTTCACAGGAAGTAACTGTACAGATTCTTCGACAATATCAAATGTTGGTGTTAGCCGCCTCACAGACACTGTAAGTTGACAAGTATCCATTATATCTGTAGTTTCATCGATAGCAACGAAATAATACCACAGATTCTTTCAAATTTCCTCCAAGCCACTTCTGACATTTGCTGCCTGTTTTTCAATTCACCTTGTTACTGTTCTTGCCGATAAGGTAATCGCAGAAAATAATTCGCCTTTTTTTTCTGGATGAACAATGTCTACTACTTGCAACATGCATTCTTTGAAGAACTCTCCATCACTAAAAGGTTTCATTCCTTCTGTAATTAGTATTGTCACCTCATAGCTTCCATGAGTGTTTCTGTCATTTTCTTCAAAGTTTCTAGTGAAAAACGATGACTACTTTGTTAAATACTTTCTAGGTGGTGCAGCTTCGTCTTCCCGTGCCTTTCCAGTGAAATTGTTATAATTATTATGATTAGTTTCATAGTTCCGTTTAATATTTGCAACTTTCTTTGTGGCAATGGTTTCTTGGCAAATTAAGCAAACACATTTGCCGAAGGGCTCAATGAAAAAATAGCTAAGCGCCCGGCCTTCGATAAAAGTTTGGCACTCACAAACCATTTTCTCTTTCTTAGTTTCTATGGGCCTTTTTCTTTTTTTCAGACAAAAAAAAAGACTTCTTGAAAGGAGAGAAAAATGTGTACGGTGATTGAGCTGAGTTACTATTAAGTTGTCGGGCCGGGCAGAAATCTTTCGCGGGCCGGATGTGGCAGGGTTGAGGGCCGAGTCCAGGGCCGAGGGTCGATTGGTAGGGTCCAGGTCCGAGGGTCGATTGGTAGGGTCCAGGTCCGAGGGTCGAGTGGCAGGGTCCAGGTCCGAGGGTCGAGTGGCAGGGTCCAGGTCCGAGGGTTGCCGAATACTAGTCTAGGAGGTATAGCAAAAAGACAAAAACAAAATTTATTAAGACCTATAAAAAATAGGATAATGTGGAGAGCTATGATCACTAACTTCCTGAAGGGGAACGACATACAGAAGAAGAAGACAAGCTACTTTATTATTATCCAAAGGCAAGTCGATGACCAGAGCCTGCCAACTGATCTCTCCTCTGGTGTTGCTCTAACTGGTAGCCAATCCCTAATCTGACCAATATCTAACAGACCAATAAAAGAAGAGGTGAAGGCCGGTGAACACAACAGCCTAAGTTTTGTGATAATAAAACAAATACGAGGACAATAGTTTGGGTGTAAGTAATAACACCTTATCCTTGAAATTCAGATAAATTAACGCTTAGCTTAGTCTGGCACAAGGACACAAATGCAGAGCAACCGTTGCGGATCCAAAATATTTTTAACTATCTTTGCGGTTTCAGGACGGAGCCGATCATGGCTGCTCACGACTTATTTTCTTTAATACCTGTAAATTGCTATAACATCTGAGTGGGAGGGGGGACTGGTTGGTTACATTCGATGCCACAAAAACCAAACTAGTTACATTGCATCATCACCAATCGGACTCTGAACTACCATCAGTTACTATGAGTGGATGGTCCCTCAGGGGAGAACACGTATCTTGTGAGCCTTCTGGGACTAAAACTCAATCCAGACCCCAAGTAAAAAAACGTACATACGATCCATTGCAAAAGATTCTGGAAAATTAGACGGCTTCCTGTAACACTCCGATAAGTACCTGACTCCTCGTGATTCCCACTACTTTTACAAGCAAAAAATTGAGTACTGTTGCCATATATGGTCAGGAGCTGTTTCGTCTTCACTTTCCACTCTCGACAGAACAGAAGAGTCTCCGCGTCCTTGCGGGTGACAAACTATTTTCCACCTTTCAACCCATTTTCTCACAGACTAAATGTCAAAAGCTTCTCACTGCTCTATCGTTTTTCATGAAAAGTGCTCAGACAAACTACATTCCTTAGTTCCCTCAGTTCTAACCATTCAGCTTAAAATCTGCCATGCTGTGCACATTGTAGCGAACCATCGTCATTCCCTTCGTATTTCATTGGTGAGATGTAAGTCCCACTCGAGCAGCTTCTGCCCACGACCAGCTGCTTTATGGAACCTTGAGAGATTGATTCCCCGATCACTACAACCTTAATCTGTTCGTCTAAGGTTAACAGTTATCTCCCCCTATAACCGCATAAACTCTGCCTCTTATTTTGTAACACTCTATGTCGAGTGGCTCTCGGTCCACTTACAGATTGAACATCATTGTAAAAAAAAAAAACTTCAGTGGCGTACTTCCCATTGCTTTGAATCCAGAGTAATCTTTCTCCTTGGCTGGTTGCTATACAAGGCTACAAACTCAGATATAATTTGTTATTTAATCCATAGCTACAGGGAAAAGAGATGATCTCATACTTTTTACCGATAGCATTTACACAGCAATAAACGCAAAAGACTAGACTAGGATTTGAACTCCATTTTCGAATTTTTCCTTCCACAGTTTCACACAACACAGTAACAAGTTTGGGTTTCAAATAGAAAGGCTGGAATGATTCCTTCTTTATTCATTTTTTTATTCATTTTTATTTATTTATTTTTTTGAGAAAAATCATATTTGAACATCCTTATTCCAACCAACCCTTTTATTAAGTATTCAGAATAACTCCTTATTTAAACTAGAAAGACCCGCGATATTTTCACGGTTTTCCGATTTGAATATTATGATGACTCTTAAGTTAGCGATTAAATAAGTTCATGGCGAGTTCTACAGCAATAAAATATCCGTAGAAATTCCCCTATCGTATCGGTAAATATTCGAGCTTAACCACTAACAAAATATTGCAATAACAATCATAAATATGAATGCTAGTCGTTATTTTAAGAAGTAAGGGGGGTACAAATCAAAAGTTTCGAAACTGACAATTTTTTCCATTTCACTGAAACATACTTTAAACAAATCTATCTTCCCTATTTGTTCCAATCTTTCATTTTCTTCTGAAACCAAGTAGCGTCTCTGATATGTCATTCCCGTTTTTTAGGCAGTCAAAACGTAATAATAATTTTATTTATGTGGTATTGGCAGGGTGTAATGGTCGTACGAACTAACTAAGAAACTAACTAATGAAAGGAAGAGACGAGCAGAATTACAATAAGGACATATCCTGTCATGGCTTTTATTCCAATCACCCCGTCTATATGGAACTAAAGTGTAGCTTGCCACCCATTAAAAAGCAAAATTCTCAAATGTCTATATAATAAATGCCAGTGTCAGTGTGTCTCACTCTTTCCACTTTACTTTTAGAGGCCGTAGCGCAACATATAATAGCATTTTAGGATCAAGCCGACTCCGTGAGCAAATTAAAATCATTCCAGACTGGATTCGTACCCGCAGTCCTGAAATTTTGTATTCCTAAGTTTTCATTACCGCAATTGTTTTCTGATTCCGCCATCTTGGCTTCTACTGATAAAAACAATTAAAGGGACACAACTCTCTAAGTTTCAATAGGTCATGTTCAAATGAAAAAAAATACTGTTCTTAAATTACAGTGTTTCAAAATAAAATTGTCTGTGTTTTCAACTTTACTCCTAGAGGCCGTAACCCAACATATCATACCATTTTGGAATCAGGCCGTCTGCGTGAGCAAATTTAAATCATTCCGGGCTGGATCCAGACTCTCAATCTTGAAATTTTGGATTCCCAATTTTTCATTACTACGATTGTTTTCGGCGATTTTTCTACGTGATTTTTTGCGACGATTTTTTCTACGATAACAATTTTTATAACTTGGAAAAAAAATTGGGAATAATCGGAATTAATAGCGAAATCCAGCGAAAGTCAACTAAAAATAATTTGTACGGAAAATAAGGACCTACGTAGATCAAAGTGTCTTTAAATTAAGTGGCGACAGAAAAGTTACCGTTGAACTTTTAAAAGGTAAGCTTAAAATGCAATATTTAAATGCAGTGATCGATTTTGAGTTCTGTACTTTACTGTTGCCTATCGTATCTACTCCTCCCTAGCTATTGTGATAAAGGCTCAATGGAAAGCCCTTCAAAGGAGCTAGCTAAAATACCACCGAATAGGGCGGCTTTTAAACTAGTATATAATAAGCGCTATGACTAACAGTTCTTGAATTATAAAATCTCCAGTGAGGATCGAAATCGCTACAGAAGTAACGGTTTCCGAGCTTGATTTGCCAATAATTACTAGATAAAGAGACACCCTTGTTAAATCGAACGAAATAAGTCATTCAAGTCCAAAACATTTGACGAGACCGACAGCCATCTTGGGAGGCGGAGATGTATGAATAAAATTTATTGTCTTCTTTTTTTAAGTCACTTGCTGTTCTTTCTTTTTTTTTCTTCTCCCGCCTGAGCTCTCTCTCTCTCTCTCTATCTATCTATCTATCTATCTATCGCTCTAGCTAGCTTGCTAGATTTCTAACTGATGTTGGCTTCTCGTCTGCCTCGCATTAATTACAGTTTATTTAACTCCGTTTCGATTCGAAACATAACACAAGCCGACAAAAATAACTCGAGACACAAAGCATTTGCCGAATACCAAAGTATCCACGTACTTTGCTTTCTCGTCTTATCCCCGAGTATAAATAGGGAAAAACGAGACGAAGTGAACGGAGGCGTGTGTTGACAACAACAACAAAAAAAAAAGAAAGAAAAAAAAGAAAAAAAGAACATCAAACTTAACGAAGAAAAGACGCCTTGAAACAGAACATAACAAAACAATGTTACATCCTCATCTTGTCTTAATTCTTGTAGGGTTCATTGCCTACCAGGATGCAGCACTGATGTCAAATTATGGTAAGTCGAACCTAATCTTCACTTATATTATCTGCAAGCATGTTGCTTGCTTTTTAAGTTTAATGTCTTCAATCTCTAATATTTATTGTTTTCGTTTCTTTTTAAATTAATGTTCACTTAATACAGTGCCTCCAGACAAGTCAAGGGAAATGATTACTGAATGATGTTGGTGTATGGGTGTAAGACGCTGAGGAGAACTTAATAGCAAGTGTAGTTTATGAGGATATGTGCTAACCATTGACTTGATTGGCAGGTTGCTTTTTTTTATCGGCATATCAAAACCTCTATGAGCTGTATACTATGAGCTATTTAATGCTGAAATTTAAATATTTTGGACTCAATTTTATGGACACTATTTACATTATTCGGACTATTGTCCTCATCTTTGTCGACATATTTATTACAACGTTTCGGCCGTTGTACGCTCCGGCCTTCTTCAGTTGGTTAGAATATCGAATTGAACCCTTTATTTTGCTCACTGGGGTAGACTGTTTTAGTTTCATGTTCCATTCCTTAATGGATGTCAGTTATCAGTTATTCCTGTTAATTCCCCTCTCCAAGTTCTCCACTGCCTTAACCAGGTATTGAGCTCACACTGTTTGGGACACATGGCACAGTGGATAAAGGCGTTGGTTAGATTCTTGGGGAGAAGCTGTCCGAATGAAACTTCCTCCTTACTAATGGAATGCGAAGGGAATGGGAAGGATTTGTCCCAGCTTATGTTGCAAGTTGGGGCATAGATGCGAAGGTCAAAACTGTTGAAACTAGGAAATGTATCTTGTGAGAACACTTTCCATGGAAATAGTGGTAGATTAGTGAGGGGGTTGCGACATTGCGTCTGTGGGGAAAGTGGTTGTAGGGTGGGAAATAATAATAATAATCACTCACAATACTACGAAAATGTTTTTGAACTCTATAAAGACTGGAAAGTGAGGATTGTGTAGCTCCAGCCCCGGTATGTCAGCAGTACTCCATTTTTTTTAACCTGATCTGACTCTGGCAAAGACAAAGTATAACAGGAAGAGTCAGGTATATTTTTGGAGTGGAACAAGGAACGAGTCATTTTCCCAGCATCCTCAGCGATGGATCGTATATTTGAGATCCACTTTCGGATTTCCGCTAAAAGAAATATGCCCCACCTGAAAAAAGTGTAATATTACCTTCTTTCTTTTCAAATTTTTTGTGACTTAGTAAATATTCTAGTGACCAAAACAAATGAAACAATGTCGGTTAGAAATCTGGGGAATATGTGAAATGTGAAATACCCCCACCTCAAAAGATTTCATTTTTTATTGGTTTCTTTTGCAGAGTGCCTTTGCATTGTCATGCTTGATAATAACAAGTTTTCAGTTTACCAA
Organism: Acanthosepion pharaonis; assembly: GCA_903632075.3. Classification (NCBI taxonomy): domain Eukaryota; kingdom Metazoa; phylum Mollusca; class Cephalopoda; order Sepiida; family Sepiidae; genus Acanthosepion; species Acanthosepion pharaonis. The sequence continues at coordinate 480,500 of CAHIKZ030004634.1, read as the reverse complement.
TGAAGGTCGGTTTTGATGTAATCATACTTATTATAAAACCTAGGTTGTGTGTGTGTGTGTGTGTGTGTGTGTGTGTGTACGTTTATATATTGGATCGGATTTCCTACATTTTTCAACTGATTTCAACAAAACTTCACTGGACTACATAAAATTACCTTGCGGTGGTTCTGACAGCGCCCAAAATTGGAAAAACACAATTGTTTTTGCACAAAATCAATTTGAAAACACGATTAAGAGGCATCGCGAGAATGAAAGTGGGACAACTCATATCGAGTTATACTTATTATTAAACCCAGGTTGTTTGTGTGTGTGTGTGTGTGTGTGTGTGTGCGCGCGCGCGTGTGTTCGTTTATATATGGGATCGGATTTCCTACATTTTTCAACCGATTTCAACAAAACTTCACTTTTTGGGGCAGGTAGTGTTTCTTATTGTCTTGCACACTTTTTCTTTATTCTTACATTCAGAATGCTTTAAAAATTCCATTTAAAAAACAATTGTTTATAATAAAATTCTATTCAATCGGTAGACTCATAACGATTGAAAACAATGTTTTTGTTTGAGTTTGGGTTTCACCAATTTGTAAAAAAAAAAAAAAAAAAAAAAAAATAATTAAGACATGCGTGTCTGTCAACCTTAAACAATAATCTTTGTCAATTTTATTTTTCAGTCTTTATGATGGTCGATACTTGATCTATCTCTTACTGTTACATCCCCGGGCAACGCCGGGCTCTCCTGCTAGCACTACATATAACCGATTAAGTTTTTGTTAATAAACGTCTGCAGCAATGGCCCTTCTGTGTCCAACAGTTCGTGATAGGCTATAATTTTCGTATTCTGTCAGGTCCAAAGCAAAAACTTCTGTGAATGGAGTCGTGGTTTTGGTGTTTCCAATGGTTTCAATCTTCTGATTTTCAAATAATATTCCTCAACCTTATTTTTTTTATCGTTAGCACGCCATGATATTTTTACATACCCCAGGCTCTATAGATTATGTCGACGTGATATAGAGGTGTGGAGGTAGGTGGTGTAGTGGATAGCGTCTCGGACTGACGAATCGCGGTGTCGAGTTCGAATTTGAGACGATATAATTGCATTCACTTACATTCTGTTGGGAAAAAGTTTAAATCTATCTTTTATCTCACCCCAGCTATGTGTAAATAGAAGAATAGATTGGGCCCTATAGCTTTGGTTGGCAACCAGTCTAGGATAATGAAAACTCACACCACCTGCTGCCTTCTGACAAGAAAGAGGGGAGTGACCTCAACATCTCTGATGCAAAAGGAACGGGGAAAGCCATTACACTATTCTGCCTTGAATGTCACCATGAACCACATGGAGTGGTGAACACAGCGGTTTAAAATGCGCTGAACAAAGGATGATGATATAGAAGCTGCTGAAAACATTGATTGGGCGAAGTCTGTTTATGATCGTATCTCTGTATCCTATCGCATCGTGTGAAGATTCAATTGTTCCGAAATCTTGCATATCTATAAATCTACCTTTCGCCCAGGCTTAGATAAGCCCTAGTACTCCCGCCACATATCTTGTCATATAGGAAGAAAATGAGTAACTACCGATACCGAGGTTCGAGCGTGACACTCTGGACTTATTAATATCTGTTTTTCGCCAGGTGTATAAATAGCGGTGTCAGGATACTGACTGAAGTGATTATTGAGTGGAACTATCCAGTCGAATTAGTGTGAATTATTGTGCGTCAATGATTTGGGTTTTGATTTAGGATTTACCGGACGTTAAGTCGAGCCGTGCTACTAACAAGGTATTTACTAAAATGGTTAATTATCTTTCGTTGACTTTTACTTCTTTCATCTTGTTAAGTATTTATTTGCGGTTGTAATTAAATGCTGTTTTATTTAACATTAAAGTCTTGAGTTATACTTAATTATTAACGGCCATCGGACGTCACAAAATATCTAGAGATCCTTGATAAAATCCCCAAAAGAATCAACAATATTATTGGTCCTGATCTGGCATATCGGCTTCAGTCACTTTCCCAATGCTGTACAGTTGCCTCCCTACGATTTTCTATAAATACACCCACGGCAACTGTTCGGATAAGCTATTCACCATGATACCTAGACTTTTTAAGCTCAGTACTAGATTGTCTCACAGTTGATTTGGTTAGATGCGACCGTAAGTCTTACCGTGCGGCTTAATGGTTAGAATCTCCGACTGACACCAATTCAGTCGGGTTTCGATCCTAGCTAGAGGCAACCGGATGTCTAGCCACACTGATGAGCTGTAAACAGCGAAACAGTCTGTCTGTGGATGACGTTATATATATATATATATATATATATATATATATATATCTATACGTATGTGTGTGTGCGTATATATGTATGTATATAGACATGTATATATGGCTATATATAGATATGTATTTATATGCATCTCTCTTTATATAGATATGCATATATATCCATCAGTAAATATATTGATATGTATATGTGGATATGTATATAGATATCTATATATATTCATGTGTGTATATATATATATATATATATATATATATATGCATACATATATAGAGAGTATGTATGTATGCATGTATATATATATATATATATATATATATATATACGTGACAGATATATATATATTTATATATAATCATGTATATATATAGACATGTATATATATCATATTTATACACATATGTATATATATGTATATATACATTTATATATACATATACTACACATATATATATTTATACAGCAAGTATACATATATATATATATACATATGTATATACATACACATGTCTATATATATATATATATATATATATACAGTCATATATATATATATATATATATATATATATATGTACACAGACATTTAAACAAAACAGTGACAGTGAACAGCTCTGTTGCAATGACAATATAACCACTCCAGTGATGGCTCATGTGAGCCGAAATCTTAGACCAGCGACTAATATAATAAAGAAATGTGGAACAGTTTTCTTCTTTATTTTCTCTTGAAACTAAAACCATTATACGACACTTAGAAAGGCTCCTGATAAAACGTAATAAACTTTCGTTGTCTGTTATATTTAACAATATATATTTGAATAATGATCTGCTGCCCCGATACACTATATACATATGTATATACATATGTGTATATATATATATATATATATATATAAATATATATGTGTGTGTGTGTGTGTTTGTGTGTGTGTGTGTGTGTGTGTGTGTAAATATATGCACACATATAAATTCATATATTTATATATTTAGGGAGCAAGTATACATACATACATATATATATATATAATATATATATATATATATGAAGAAATATAGTCATAAGATGTGCTATATTTATAGGAAAAAGTATCAGAGATAGAGCGTATGTAAATATAAAAGTGAACATAGAAGTCAACACTTAGAGGCGACAGTCTGTTTCATGCTATAGGCCACGAGTATATATATATATATATATATATATATATATATATATATATATATATACACGTGTATATATTTACACATACAAACACGCATAAATCTGATCGATCGGGAAAATTTATTAATATTCGGGAAAAATATAAGAATGCTGAAAATATTAAATAAAATTTTATTAAATTTTCGTTTCCTATCATATTTAACAATATATACATATACAACGAACCAAAATATTGTTAAATTCTGCCAAATAACAGAAGAACATTAAAAAAATAAACAAAAAACCAATAAATAATGAAATCAACAGAAGATCCGATAATGGGAAAGGCACCAAAACCTGGAAAGAATATACCTAATCACAGAAAATCTACCTATACATTAGTATAAAGTGCTCAATGTCTAAGCAACCAGTCAAACACACTAGATTTAGTATACCCTCTGACGAGTGGACGAGATAATTCTCATAGTGTCCGTCTACAATAATCTGGAATCGGGATGCTGAAGGTAACATCAATCAGCTAAATGACAAATCTTTCACTGGGTGCAGGACAAATCAACACCGCCGACTCAACACCGTCGACTCAACACCGCCGACTTAGCGCCGGGACAACTCAGGACCGAGACAACGCAGCACCAGGAAAACATAACTTTTTTAATAACCGGCTAAATGTAATTTATTAATGATTAAAACCTTAATTAGTGAATATTTCCGTCAAATAAGGCATTTGAAAATGCATTATGTAAAATATGAACAGGTTTTTTGTTTTCAATTATTTTTAATAAAGTACATCGTAAAGAAATTTATTTTGTAATAAAGTAAATTGACACATAAAAAATAATTTAATAAAACACATTTGTTTTTAATTATTTTTTAATAAAATTAATTGAAAAAATGCAAAACAAAATGAGCCAGTTTTTTTTTATTTAATTTTTTTAATAAAGTAAATCGAAATTCTAAAATATTTAATAAAAAAATACTATAACATTTAATGTTGTGAATTATTGAAATTATTTACTTCATTGGAACAAAGGTAGTCGTTAGCCTCCCTTTAAGATGAAAAATACGACCTATGAAAGAACGGTTGAACTTTTGATATGTTTAACAGCCAGTTAACTAGAGTTAGTGTCTCAATAAAATCACCGTGGAGAAAGCAACGAGAAACCACTCCACTATCAGTCAATGTTAATATATTTTTTTAAAGTTTATCAAAATATGCTGCCTACTGTCTAATGGTGCGTTCTTACTATGATTCCCAGATATCGTGTCCATCTGCCAGAATGACTCTCTGCATACACGCTTCGCAGATCATTCACCTGCGTAGTAATTTCGAATTTTACTGGGACCTTCATTACATTACATTTACTAAACTTAGTAAATAGCTTGAGAAACAAAGCGGCTTGATTGACATATTTGTTTCACACGATGTTTAAAAAGATTGTTTCGTATGTATTTCAGTTAATTACTGGGCGTATGAGTCTTTTATAAACAATTTTGGTATGAGGCCATGGATTTGAACTTACTAGTGTACCGTTCAGGTTGGTTAATTTTAACCTATCAGAACCAAATGACAGTGAATTAATAGACAGGTAGATATAGATTCGAGTTACAATAGAAAGAATGTTAAAATTGCACCCCGTTTATACATGATTCTAAATGTAAACATAGGTTTGGTTTGAATGAGAGTCTAAAAGAGAGATATATCTCTAGTTTACCCGAAATTCAGCAAGGTAAACCTAAGTTCGGTTAACACTATTGTCTAAAAGATAAACATGGTCCAGTTTTATACTAGATTAAAAAAAGGTAGGCAAATGTTCGGTTTACACAAGATTCAAAAACGTAAACATAGGTTCAGTTTATATTATAGTCTAAATGATAAACATAGGTTCGGTTCGTACTAGAAGGAAAAATGTCCGGTTTTACACTAGAATCAAAATGGTAGATATAGGTCCGGTTTTACACTAGAATAAAAAAAAGGTAGTTATAGGCCAAGTATAGACGAGAGTCAAAACGGTAAACATAGGTCTGCTTTACACTAGATTAAAAAAAAAAAACTTTTCCTAAATCCGCGATGTGGCTTCCCTCTGCCTTTTCTATAAATATTTTCATGGCAGTTGTTCTAATGAGCTCTCTTCCTTGGTACCCTGACCGCATGAATTTAAGCCGACTACTAGATTGTCAACTAGGTCTCAACGTTTTACTATTGAAATAACTAAGTATAACCCTATAATCTATTCTAATAGTTTCTTTTCTCACAATTCTCATCGGTGGAACACTCTTCTGTTTACTTACTTCCCTGCCGCATATAATCTTCAAAAATTTAAATGCAACGTCAGTCATATAGGCATATTATTATTATTATTATTATAAAAAGTAAAATATAAAATAATTATAATAATGAAAATTATAATTGAATAAAACAATAACATAAAAACGTTCTATAGAATAAATTAATAAAAATACTCCCAGCATGCAACAAAAAATTCTCCCGCCAGAAATACGAACATCCCGCCAAAAGACATTAAATGCAATCTCTTCACTACAAACCTTGGTACGGGCAACACGTGTCCGACTTCTATCTGCGATATGCATTGCGATACTACAGAGTAAATTCTCCCTTTTATCACATGTGCCATGAAACAATTGTAACCTAAAAAATATACATACCAATATATACAAGAATATAAATAAATTGTATGAAATTAACATACAATTTACCATGCTTTTCCTGTTATTTTTGTACATTTTATTTTCTGTCAAGTATGCTTTTATCTCCGTGAACACTTGGCTAATTTCTGATGCTATGATGTGAGTGAATCCCCAATGATGACTGCCGTGTATAAGAAAACAAACCTATTTACCCACAGTCGTTATCTTTTGCCTTCCTGAAACCTGTTCTTTTATTGTCTGTTCTCCTTGCTAAAGTTTTCTTATTCTCCATCACCGCTAGTAATCCCCGGTGTGTTAATGGCATTATTGCCTAGCTTGGGGTGAAATAATTAAAAAAATATATCAGGTTTGTACGAGTCTTTATGTATTCATCGGGAAAGTGGTTCCTTTGGGAGGAATTCTTATTACTCAATGCATGGCTACAATTGGCATATTCTAAGCCGCGTCGACGATTGCACGAGTCAGGCAAGCAGATAAAAAGTTTCTGAAAGGATGTAAAATTAAGACAAACAGAGATACTGTGTATTTTTTTTCTTTCTTTAAGGTATGGAAAGTCTGCGGCTTGCTGGAGTTGACGGTGCCTATCGGGGCCGGGTTGAAATATTGGTCGGAGGCGAGTGGGGCACAATTTGTGATGACGGATGGGATGCCAATGATGCTCAAGTGGTTTGTCGTATGTTATCGCTAGTGTAAGCATTTTTTCACTAACATCTTTTCCTTTAATGTCTTTCACTCACATTTTTATATTGTTTCTTTTTTTTTAAGTAAGATTTTGATTGCTGTTTTTATTGGTACGCAGAAAGACAAGTCCCCAATTGGAATGAAGATTTGTGAAGCAACGATCACTGTCTAGCGGTAAATAGTATATAGAAATGAATTTGAGCTCTGTCACGGCTAGGAAGTAAAGATTGGCCCAATTCCAGCCCAGATTCACACGATATCAAGCTCATCAGCAAGCTAGACATGGATAAACTTAGATCCGGTCGGTTTGTTTTAAACATTGAAAAACAGCCATTTATTCTATTATTTGAAGCATTGCTCTTTCTGTGAAATTTTCGAATCACGTTATTTTTAAAATTTATTTTTTGTTTCCCGTTCGATCTTTTGTAATTAGTGGGATTGCCTCATCAAAAAGTTCCTTTCGTGACGGCTAACAGGCATTAATTAGCACACTGCTTAATTATTTCTAGTGGTGGCGAACCTGTCAAAAGCGGTTGGTTTGGAAAAGGACAAGGTGCTGTATTGATGAGTCAGGTAGACTGCCAGGGAAACGAATTCTCCATCTTTGACTGCGATTACGAGGAAAGTAATTGGTGTTCACACCAACACGACGCCGGAGTTATCTGCGACAAACCGGATAACGGTGAGCACCGGGGATCACGTTTGCATCCTGGAGATGAAACGGTTAACGGTTTTACCACGGTAAAATTTGCGACGGTTAGTAAAATCGTTTTAAAAAAAAAACACTGATCATCGACATTGTCGTCATTTATAAAAGTAAGCGAGTGTTGCTAATTTATTTGGTGAAATGATTTCAACGTCTATATCAAGAATTATTGAACATTATCAACACCTTTCGCAAATACCGCGATAATGCCGTTTACCGTGATAATTCCTGGGTGGCTATAGCTAAATGCAACTGCCATTTCTACTCTAACAGTTTTTTTTCTCGCACCTCCCACCTTATGTTTTCTTGCTTTCCTGTTAATTACAATCTTTAGAAATTGAAATCGCCATCTTCTGTCTTCTTGAACCCCGTTCATCTTTTGTCTTTTCCTCAATCCTCCCTATTGTCAGTTTTTTCTTTCACTTTCATTCCCAGTTACCCCCTGCACGCTAGTGTCATTTCCGCTTTGCTTGCAGTGAAATGATTAAAAAATAAAACTATAAAGGTAACCGAATTTTTCAGACCGTTACCTCTCTATTGCACACGCATCTTTCTTGCTAATTACAACGTTATTGTCTAATATAAAATCATATACGCGGGTTGATCCGAAAACAATGCCTCTTACAACCTCCCCCCCTTTCAGGCAATTCAACATGGTGTAATGAGTTAGCTAGCTTGTCTCGCTAGTTCAATTACGACTGAGTAGTGAGTTCGATACTCACCGGTTGCCCGATATTTCAGCCTTGTGACATATCTAACCTATGATTAGAAAATAATTTGGGCAACTCGACGTAGTGTAATATTTAGTAAGCTTGTCTCGCCAGATCAATTACGACCGAGTAGTGAGTTCGATCCTCACTTTTGGCTTTGTGCCACCATTAAGCTACGCTTAGTAAATCACTATCACCATTTTTTTTTTTACCATCGAACTCTCTGCCTTCGGGCAGAAAGGAACCCGGACGAGTCTATGCCGAAGAGCAGAGTCTCGTTCACAGAGGTAGACAAACCCGATCGCGTTTATGCGGGGTCTACGGGGATTTTTTGGGCCGGGCCTATGGGCTCGGGAACCCCACATTAAATTCGGCCTTGTGCCACATATGACTGTGTTGGGCAGTTGCTAGATGCACTAACGTCCGGATGGTTTGATGTCAATCAGTTCCGCTTGACATATTCATTTGGATTAAATTATGCAGATTCAAAAAATACAAGGTTCAAACTAAACTCCAGGCAGAGCTTTACAGAATTCGTTGAGTGATATGAACGTAGGCGGTGGAATTAGGTCAGAGGTGGGCAACTACGGCCAGCGGGCCATACGCGGCCCGCCAGAAGAATTCATGCGGCCCACCAAATGTTAGTAAATTTGAAAGAGAAAGCAACACCAGATAATTGTTACAAGCAATTTAACTCCGAATTTTAACAAACTGGTAAATAACTGCAGTCAGATACATTATTGTCATTTAGATCCTTCTGTTGCTGAGTTACTTTGTTTTTCAAAAATGTTTCTACTTCAAAACATCAATATTTTTTTCTTTAAACTGAATTACTTTATTTTCAAACAAATCTGTTTCATTTGAAGTTTCTACTTTAAAATCTAAATTACTTTTTTCTTTAAATTTAGTTACTTTATATATGTTTTATTTGAAGTTTCTACTTTAAAATATTAGTAAGAATTGATTTTTTTTATTTCTTTACGCAGAGTTAATTTGTTTTTCAAATAAATATTTTCAACTTTATATTAATGAATAAAAATATTTTTTCTTAAAAGAAGGTTATTTGATCTTTCAAATGTGTTTCATGTAAGTCTTCAACTTAAAAATACTTATTAATATTTTTTCTTTAAAGTATTTTTAAACTGAGTTACTTTGTCTTTCAAATAAATGAGTTTCATTTTAATTTTCTACAGTACTTAATAATATTAATTAATAAAAATTAATTTCATTTTTTTCTTTAAAAGTCTTCTTTTTTTTGTTTATTTTAAATATTAATTATTCTGGGTTAATATACTATGCGGCCCAATAAAATTGTGAATTTTTTAATGTGCCCCTTGCACTGAAAAGTTTGCCCACCCCTGAATTAGGTATCGGAGAAAACGAGGATTTGGTTGATAGATAGCATCTCGTTGCCATGGTTATCATTGAGGAGAGTATACATTGGCTCTAGACTTGAAGAAGTTAAGATTATAGTGCTCAGTGAAATACCCACGCAGGAGCCTGTTACACAAATTTTTGGACGTAGCAAGGAGGATCTTGTCTCTAAATATCTGAGCTGGTGGCACTAAAGAAAGGAGCTCGTTTGAATATTTTCCATGGAAATAACAAGAGAATAACGATAGGCTTTCAACGTTACGACTGTAGGGTGGAAAGTAAGTCATCCTCCACCCATAAGGCTGCAATTATCTGGCTATTAATCCCATTTTTTTTTCGTTGTTGTGATGGACTTTTATTATTTTCTTTTAAAGAACATGGCATCGCTACTTTGGTATAACAAGTTCCTACGGAATGCGTGTTCTAGATTCGTATGGTATAAGGATTTTTGTTAAAAATTCCTACTATTTGATTTGAGAGTTAAACAATATATCAGATTTATAATGTTCGTAAAACGCTTGTAGTTGCTAGTTAGAGAGACTGTAAGGAAAATATTGAAAACAAAAGGTTGGCTGAAGAAGGGTTTAATCACATGAGAGACATGTATTGAGAAAATAGTTCAGTGCGACAAGCGTACGACTGAAAAGCGCTACGCTTTTGCGACCCACTTTTTTGCCCTTGTTCCATGAGCAGACGTTCTACTTACAGCGGATCGGATGAACGAGTCTGTGTTTCAATAACAGTGTAGAGAAGATTAGACAGTTTTCCCAACAAAACGACCGGCCAAAGATCACGTGATTAAAAGCAAACATTAAATAAATGAAGACACTAGTGAAATAAAATAACTCGAATAAAGAAAAATACTTCATTACAAACGCCACAGAATATGAAGCGCCCAACAGATCCGCTTTTACGTACGACTAACCGGTTATTGGCATTATTCAAATCCCAATTATCTGGCGAGAACTGTTAAAAGCCAATTAACGCTAAATCTCACGAGAATTTCAAGTATTCCGCATTGTCATTAAGGAAACTAAAAAAAAAAAATTTTTAAATTGTATCGTTTTTATTTTCTGCAACATTTCGTTTTATTTTTATATTTCCCCAGCGACAAAATATTTCTACACTAAACTGTTTCTTTTCCATTTAACGTTTTCAGATACGTTTTAAAGACATCTTGAGATATGCATGGAGACTTTTCATTATTTTTTATTTCACACGCATTTTATTCTATAACACGCGTTTGAATTTTTCTCAAATGCTAAAAATAATGTCAAAGACTTAAGAGTAAATGGATGACAGAAGAAGGGTACTATAGTTACTTTGAGTGACAATAAATTGAAAAGGCCTGCTATTTGAAAGATGTTTTATTCTACGGCATTTAGTGGACTTATTTTTCTATGTGACGTGTTCCATCAGGACGTTGGCGATAATGCCTCTCCTCATTTTCCTGTTCTTTGTAGCTCTTAATAACTTTTGTCTTTTTGTTATCTTTCCTAAACCTAGTTCCGCCATGCATTTGCACACGCCCTTTCTTCTTCTCCTATGTGTCGAGTCCCTTCAGGACACTGGCAATAATGGCTCTCCACGATTTCCTGTCTTTTGTAGTTCTTTATAAAATTTGTCTTTTTGTTATCTCTCCAAAACCCTGTGCCAACACCTGTTTACTCGCTCCTCCTCCTCCTTCTTCTTCTTCTTCACCTCCTCCTCCTTCTTCTCCTCCTTCTCCTCCTCCTCCTCCTTCTTCTTCTTCTTCTTCTTTGTTCCGTGCCCATTCCTGACGTAGGCAATAATGGTTCTCCCTAATTTTCCCTTTATAAATTGCGTTTTTTCATTATCTTTCCTAAACCCTGTTCTGCCATCCATTTAATAAAATCTCACTAAGTTATGCATTGTTTTTCTCTGTTCCTCTTGCCTTCAATCTGTCCTGTAAGTGTCAGATTTTCCAATCCCTCTTTCTTAATTATATACTCCAGAAACTGTCTCTTCTTTTCCTGATGATAATTGTCCTTTTTGTATAATTGTCCTTTTTGTTTCCATTTTCCCTAAAGCTTTAAGGCGACAAATAGGTTGAGCGGGGGTCTAGGCATTACTGTACAAATCGGGGTAACTGGGACCCAGACAGCGGTTGATTTATATATCTTCTTTTTTTTTTTTTTTTTGCTTGATAAGCTGCAACAAGTCATTGCAAAAAATGCAATAGTATTCAATTTTTTCAAGACACAAGTTGATAAACAAAAAAGGAAATTATTTCTAACTCAACCTAATAGTATGTGTAGAGACAGTCAAAAATTTAACTGGGTAGTGTAGCAACAGACGACGGAAAGACGTAGCGGAATAGCGAAAGATGTCTTCCAAAAGCTAAGCAAAGTATTAAGACTGAATTGTTTAGACTTAGTTTTCTTCCGGCTTATCAGCATTTTTATTTAAAAACAGAAAAAGTTTTCGATTTTAAAAATCTTTTGGGGATAGTAAGGCCGAATGATACAAGTTCTACAATTTAACCCATAGCTGGGGGATAAGAGGTCAATTCATACTTTCCCCAAGGATTATTATGACAGGAAAATTTCATTAGAAACAAAGAAAACAATTTCTGAATTTCTATGCTATAATGAGATTTTGCGTTCGTTATTTTTTTAATTTTTTTTCTCTTGTTAAACCTTGACTGTCCCTAACATCATTTATGTACTATGTCTCTTCAGGACGTTAGCGATCGTGGCTCTCCACCATTTCTTCTCGTTTGCAGATGTAAGCAACGTTTGACGCTTATACCATATCTCCTTGCTCTTGCTCTGGCGTTCGTATACCGAAACTAAATATTAGGTTGGTGCAAAAATAATGACGTAAGAATGTCGTTTTTGACGTTAAAAAATACGTCAAAAAACGATATTATTACATCATTATTTTTGCACCAACCTAATAGGTTATTTGCTCGTTGTTTCCTTCTACCTCCGCCTTCCCTCAATACGTCCCGTGGGTATTAAGTTTTCCAAGCCGTCTTTCCTCATAATGTGTTCCAGAAAAAGTCAACCCTTTCTGATTTTACATTTCGACTTCACATTTTCTTTAGAGCTTCCTCGTTGTTGACATGTTCAGGTGATGGTACTCTCACCATCTGTCTCCATCTCTGTAGTTTCAGGTCTTTCTTTATCTGTCAGGAAATTGTCCAGCATCCAGTGCTATACACGAGTATGCATATTACATTTCAGTACGCTTTTCTTTGTTTCTAACGAATATTCCTATGTCTTATTTCTTGGCTTAGTTTCTGGTTGACAGCTTTCGCCATTCCAGGGCGTTTTTATGTGTAAACAATAAATTTTATTTTTTTCAATTATAACCCAGTCTGATCAGTGTATCTGTCGCGTTCCTCTAATCGATAAAAACGTTCTTTTCATGTTTCCATTCAGTCGATCTCGTAATTTTGCAGCCTATACGGCCTGAACACCGAACACTAAGTCTTAAGACATTGTCTTTGTTCGGAGAACGTGCGTCACATCACGACACGAGTCCCGTAATACCAACAGATAGTAGGTAGGTTCGCCTATCGTCCGGTTCACAATCTTCCACGGTCTTTTCAACAGGAGTAGACGTTTATCCGTTGCTATCGTTTAGGACTTGATTCCCGGCTCCTTCTTCGAAAGACTTCTCGTTTTCTTTTACCTCCAGTAACGTCACTTGCATCTTAGTGGCATTATCGCTTTGTTTGAAATAAAATAATGCTATAGGAGTACCACATGTACTGCAGCCATAGCAATAGTGGTGTGGCTTGGGTGAGATAGTATGACGCAGAATATTCTTCTTTAGGCCGGTTTACAGCTGCATCACGTTGAAACATCGGTTCCCGTATGATCACCGAAGTTAAGCAACGTCTAGCCTAGTCAGTACCTAGATGGGTTACCGCTTGGTAATACCAATTGCTGTAAGCTTGGATTTGCGGGTGATGTAAAAGGGCTGACGGCCACGTCATGTTGAAACACTGGTCCCCGTAGGATTACCGAAGTTAAGCAACATTGTACCAAGTACCTAGATGGGTAACCGCTTAGGAAAACCAGGTTCTGTAAGCTTGGATGAGCGGGTGGAGTAACGATAATGTCTCGGAATTGTTAATCAGGAAGCCGAGTTCCAATTAGCAGCGACATTTACTCCTATGCAACAATTTTTAGAATGTTGTAAATATAAAATTATTCTTGTAAATAAACAATCTAATAAATAAATATTGTTCTTAATATTTTTGTAGTAAAGTATCAAGAGCAAAAATGTATACATTATTATTTAGCAGATGTTGATGTTTTATTACTATTCTAATGAACGCTTTTAAAACAATAAACTGGAGAGTGAAGTTAGTTAAAATAATAATGTCAAGGGAAAATCCGTCATCTTTTTTGCGGGTAAGAACGTCCAATTTTGCTGAAATGCCACTGAGCAAGCAATATGACTCAACTAAAATATTCAGCCCAGCTAGCATGGTGGACACAACTCGCATCGAAAATACTCAAGAAAATACAAAAAGACCACTTGCAAGTGGTATCATCAATACCCGAGGATGGCCATCTTTAAAGGTTCCATCAAAAATGCTCTCAGTGATGTTAAGCGCAAAAGAGATGCTTTTATTATAAATTTCGTAAATGTTGTTCAAAGTTGTGATTAAATTAAAAATAAAACAAAATTCTTTTTGTGTAATTGTTTCTTTCTCTTTTTTTTTTTTTTTTTTTTTTTTTTTTTTTTTTTTTTTTTTTTGTTCCATAGTGTCTATTTCCATCCGGCTCACAGACGGGGATAACAAGACATTTGGTCGAGTGGAAATTTACCACGATAATCTGTGGGGCACTCTGTGTGACAGTCTCTGGGATGATTTAGACGCCAGCGTTGCTTGTCGAATGTTGGGTTTCAAGTAAGTGTTATTTTTGTGGCCAGTTATTCAATTTAGAACATAATATCCATCAGAGTGTATTAAAAAAAATCCTGTTTATAGCAGCTACCATGAGTATTTGGAATCTGATTAAGCCCTTTCTCCATGAGGAACAAAGGTTATCATTAGATTTAGAAAAGAAAGAAATTCGATTTTTGATGGTAAGTTAATAAACTCTATAGATATTTTTGTCTTTCGATCTTTAATCAAAGATCATCATCATCAGTCCCAAGACCAGCTGCGGTCTTAGGATCTGTGCGCAGTTGAGCACCCGGCCTGTTCCCTCTGACAAACTCTATCAAGGTAAAAGATTGTGTGGATTTTATTTTGCAAGAAGTGTTTATAAACAAAAGTAAAAATGTTGTTAGTTTTTTCTTCCAAAATTTTAGTTTTAAGCGATACTCGCAAATCTTCATCAGGCTAACTGAAAAGTCTAGATAAATTATGGAAGGTGGCGTAATTTAATAAACGAAAGTGGGCCACCCACCTAGGAACTGACCAGTCACGATGTTGCTTAACCTGACGACTAATTATCTGTTGTTTCAACGTGATATGATCATAATCCATATCGCCTACACATTCAAGCTGATAGCCCATGCTATTTCCAAGCAGTTCTAGGTACTAAACAAAATCGAAGTTGCTTAACTTCAGTAATTGTAAGGGAAGCGGTGTTTCAACGCTATATAGACGTACGTCCTGTGTATATATGCATGTATGTATCTACCTACGTATGTGTGGATATGTGTGAATGTAAGTTGGTGTGAGTATGTGTGGGAAATTAAATTTCTTGCATCAGCTTCCCAATTAGATAATTGGGAAAATGTAAAAGCGAAAACAAAATAAGTTGTTTTTGTATTTGTTTTGAAAGCTCATTCAAAGGAATTTAATAATTGACCACTCTTAAATACGTAAGAAAACGGAATATACATACACACACAGACACAGAAACACACACAGCCATATATATATATATATATATATATATATATATATATATATATATATATATATATATATGTGTGTGTGTGTGTGTGTGTGTGTGTTTAGGTGATGAAATGTTTGGTAATCTGTATGGATAATCCAAGGAGGATGTAATCCACAGAGCTCAATGTAAAAACTGAGCGAATATTGGATGAATTAAAAAAAAAAACAGACAACGTTAAGGACCCATAGATTATATTTTTTTCCCCAGGAATGGGATTTTTACCTGGTTCCTCAGATCACATTTCCAAGTATAAATTTATTTACATTCAGCTCTCTGGATTACAACCACCATCGGTTTATCCATACGGATTACCAAACATTTCATTAACTAACTCTCTCTCTCTCTCTCTCTCTCTCTCTATATATATATATATATATATATATATATATATATATATATATATATATACTAGCTGTAGAGCCTGGCGATACCCGGGGATGTAACAGTAAGAGATAGATCAAGTATCGACCATCATAAAGACTGAAAAATAAAATTGACAAAGATTATTGTTTAAGGTTGACGGACACACATGTCTTAATTAGTCTTTTTTTTGTTTTTGTTTTTGTTTTTCTTTTACGAATTGGTGAAACCCAAACTCAAACAAAAACATTGTTTTCAATCGTTATGAGTCTACCGATTGAATAGAATTTTATTATAAACAATTGTCTTGTAAATGGAATTTTTAAAGCATTCTGAATGTAAAAATAAAGAAAAAAGTGTGCAAGATAATAAAAAACACTATCTACCAAAAAAATGAAGTTTTGTTGAAATCGGTTGAAAAATGTAGGAAATCCGATCCCATATATAAACGAACACACACACACACAAAAACCTGGGTTTTATAATAAGTATCACTCGATACGAGTTGTCCCCCTTTCATTATCGTGATGCCTCTTAATCGTGTTTTCAAATTGATTTCGTGCAAAACCAATTGTGTTTTTCCAATTTTTGGCACTGTCAGAACCACCACAAGGTAATTTTACTTCCTGTGAAGTTTTGTTGAAATCGGTTGAAAAATGTAGGAAATCCGATCCAATATACAAACGTAGACACACACACACACACATACACACACACATACACACAACCTGGGTTTTATAATAAGTATATATATATATATATATATATATATATATATATATATATATATATATATATATATATATATATGGGGAGGTCCGTTTTCGTACGTATTTAAGTGATCAATTAAATTTCTCTGAATGAGCTTTCAACGCAAACACAAAAAACAATTTATTTTGTTCCATGCTAGCAATTTCTTTTCTCGTGCTTTTCGTTTCCGACTCTATGCTTTCTAGCGAACTTTGATCTTTAAAAATTTAAATGTAATGTCAAACGCAATCTACTGTCATGATTAGTCTTCTATTCTTCTCGTTCGGTCTGACGTGTCTTGACCTCTCGGCTACGTAGCATCACCTGATCAAATAACACACGAATAGTGCCTTTGAAAACATATTTTCCCGATTTTCGAAATATATATATATATATAATTATTTATTTAAAAATATGATTCCTATTTTTAAATAAATAATTATATTTATGCTCTACTTTTGTATCGAGCACTATTTTTTAAAAATAATAACTAAAATACTAAGGGACTTTGGATTATTTACCTAACCAATTCCTTCCTATTTTCTATATATTTCCACACACACACACACATATATATATATATATATATATATATATATATATATATATATATATATATATATATATATATATATATATATATATATATATATATATATATATATATATATATTTCGTATCCTAACGTAGCCAAAGACAATTTTTAGAAAACTGATTAAATCTGACACGTTTTTAAAAGATTTCCCATATGGGAAGCAGGTTCGAATCCTGCCAGATGGCTCATATTTTTCTAACAAGATTTCTCAAATATTTAGACCGACAGATGTAAATAAATAAATACATATCTTTAATAATAAAAACAAAGCATCTAATCAAATATGAATATCCATTAAAAATAACGTTTAAACAAATAGATTAAAAATGTCGGATTTAATCCATTTCCTGATATATATATATATATATATATATCGAAACGTAAAAGAACGAACAATAAAATGTACAATTTTGTAGTAGCTATTTACATGTTCTAATGTAACAGTATAATATATATATATATATATATATATATATATATATATATATATATATATATATATATATATATATAATTAATAATTTTCATTAAATAATATAGACAAGTGTTGTCTATTTATCGTTGCTTGAAATCATCCATGTAAACAATCACAGACTATCATCACTGTCTTGTCCGTATATTACTTAATATATTGTACAGTAATTGACATCTTTGATAATGGCTTATGTAAGCCGAAAGCTAAGATTGGATTAAAAAATATGGATCAATATTGTGATTTTCTTTCTTCGTTTAATGATAATGCTATTAAGACGTTATGAAAAGAATTTATATAAAATAAATAGACAACACTTGTCTATATTATTTAATGAAACATGTATGAATGCAAAAATGCTGCCTAAATACAGACACTATAATTAATAGACAATAAAATCCAAAATCACCTCATATGGAGAATAGTCTATTTCGGCAGACTTAGATACCAGTCATCTGTCTTATCAACCCCGAAGTCAAATGAGTTCGTTTCTGAAATAGAAATTTAACTGTTAAAGCTAAAAAAAAAATTCAAAATCCAATTCAAATTTCTATGATAAAGGTTTAACTTGATTAGCTACTATATTTCAATAAAATTCACTCCCCCTCTAACTCTTCAAGTGTCGAAAGTATAAATATTTCTAATTTCTATATTCCCCCCTCTATAACCTCTTTACACTATATTAATTATAATTTACAAACTCCCCAACTCTTTTCCCATTAATCCCTTACATATTTTTATCTATATATTTTAAACCCCTTTTTATTCCTCTTTTAAGATTAATATTCGGGTTTAATTTTATAAAACTTCTTCCCTTTAAGACGAATAATCCACCCTCTCCTGACCCCTTCCTCGTGCCTTTCGCCTGAATGAAACATTGAAATGGATCAATTCTGTATTAGTTTTTCGACTGGTTGTGTTTTTTGTTTGTATTTCACAGTTAAATTTCTATTTCTGACACGAACTCAATCCACACCGGGGTTGATAAGACAGACAATCGTTATCTTGGTCGGCCGAAACAGGTTATTCCCCATATGAGGTGATTTGGGATTTTATTCTTTATTAATTATATTGCTCTGTAATAATAAATACATTGAGCTCTTTTTGTGGATCAGTTTTAATATTTTATATTACTAGGATTCACTAGGATTATATATCAACGGATTTGTTACCTTAGTTCTCTCTCTCTCTCTCTCTATATATATATATATATATATATATATATATATATATATATATATATATAATCTTGTTTAACATCTCTCCTCGTCAAGCGGCTTAGAACTTGATGAAAATACTGATAAATACATTAAGAACCCATTTAATGACTTGCGTGATTAACTTGACAATCCCTTCAAGCTTCTAATTGATTAACCAGGAAGTAGACGGAAGCAGTTTAAATGTCTGTTACAATCTTAGAAGGATTTAGGTTAATATCAGGTTACGAACAAAGTACCCGTACATCTCGTTGTCGTTCAATAAGCAGTTTCACTTTGATGTAAATAGCAAGCAGAAATTTCAGAAAAAAAATGCGAGTATTTTTTATTGTTGATTTTTTAAGGATTAAGAAATAAAAATAGACGAAAATTCATTTAATATTTTATTATAATTTGGCTTGACTCTCCCTTTTCACAATTCATATTCCCCCAGATTTGACTGGGGTCGTTTAAAATGAATATTAGCTCAAGCCTCAGGTGCGCCATCCAGCCAGGCAATACCTCTCCATCGGGAGGGGGCTGGGGTCATTACCTGCCGTCTGAGACGTCCCCAAAAGGCGAAATACCGAGTGTGCTTAAGTATTTTTTTCTATGGTATTGCAGTAAAATCCACCTTAAACGTCGACCTATTGTCACATTCGGTAGCGATGTGGACGCACTGGAAAAAAAATCTTCGCTTAGTTAGCGTGAACGTTAAGTCTTGCTAGTATCTCATAAATAATGAACTATTACGATTTGATTGTGTGGAAAGACGGAAAAGACATATCAGAGACGTTACTTGGTTTCAATGAGAAAAGAAAGAATTATTTAACGTCTGGTTAAGTGAAAGGGAAAAAATTGTCAATTCCAAATGTTTACATTTGTACCCGCTTACTTCTTAAAATAATGACCAGCATTCATAATTATGATTGTTATTGCAGCATTCTGTTGAAGTTGTCCATCTCAAATATTTAACGATACGCCAGGTGGAAGTTCTACGGATATTTTATTATCGTAGCTTACTCAATCATTAGCTTAAGAATTAAGTTAATGACCGAGTAATCTTAGAACTCATCAAAAATTTCAATTAGGGAAACCGTGACATTTTCTTGTTACTTCTAGTGTTTACTAATCAATATAATGAATGACAAAATTAGGAGAAAAACTCTATCTAACGCATTTCGTCCTCCAAAAGTCCTTCCTCTGACTGATGACATAGTGTTTTTGTCCCATTTTGTCATCATTTACGTGCCATTTCTCCCAATTTTTGGTTCTCACTAGTCGAGATGCAGCCGCATCGAAACAAGAATGCATCTTTGTAGTGAGAAAGTTGTTTTTGTCCATATGTAAACATTATAATAAATAATTATTGCTCTACTCTTTGTATTAAGTTCTCTTTTGAATTAATGCTGTGAACGTTAGAATTTATATTATTTTCGTTCTCATTATATTCGGATATATATATATATATATATATATGTGTGTGTGTGTGTGTGTGTGTGTGTGTGTGTGTGTGTGTGTGTGTGTGTTGGGTAATTGGGAAGATGGAATAGTTCTATCGATGGTTGATTATTTGATTGATTTGTCTCTTCTAACGGTGTATCTTAATGGGGGCTTGGAAACACTATAAAGAACTTTCAGAGGGAAATTGACAGAAGATAACTGATATCTGACATACATTAAACATGGCACGTGGAACTAGAACAGTCTACCCCAGTGAACGAAATAAAGGGTTCAGTTCGACATTCCAACCACCTGAAGAAGGCCGGAGCGTACAACGGCCGAAACGTTGTGATAAATATGACGACAAAGATGAGGACAATAGTCCGAATAATGTAAATAATGTAATCTATTTTAATTGGCCAAGACAAAACATGTACATATTATTATTATTATCACTACTATTATTTCGGCTCCCTGTACTGCTCCAGTAAGTACCGGATTCCACATACTATCCTCTCCCTTTGCAAGAACCAGATCAGGTCAAGAATGGAGTACTGTTATCACATTTGGGCGCAGCTGAACAAACCACACTTTCTGACCTCGATAGAGTTCAAAAGCGTCTCTAAGTCTTCTTGTGTGGCGAATCATTTCCCACCTTCCAACCGTTCCAACAGGTGAGATGTGGCAAGCCGCTCGCTCCTCTATCGTTATTTTCACAGAAAGTGCTCGGAAGAACTGCATTCCTTTGTTCCTTCAGGTCTAACTTTCACGACTAGGATCCGCCATGCCACTTACATAGTAACAAATCACCCACATTCCCTCTGTATTTCATCGGCGAGAAGTAATTTGCACTCTTCCTGAGAACAACAGTTCTGTGAACCCGAATCCAAAGAGGATGTTTCTTGGGTCACTTAACCAGTTCAAGTCTAGGGTTAACCGTTACCTTCCTCTCCTATACACACAAATGGCCTCCTAACGTAATCCTATCCCTCGAGTGGACCTCGGGCCTTGTACAGGGTGAACGTTACTGTAAAAAATATATCTTCTGAAAGTATCGTAGTGCTGTCGTCGTGTAGAAATCTTGAGTACCACGGAAGCTACTGCCTGTCCAGAAGAACATGGACCTCATAGTACTTTTCAAAGTATGCTTGCTGAACCCAATTAGATTTTGTACTGTTCGCAAAGTTGGTCGACATATTCTGTAAACTTCAATGGGATGGGGACTTTAATATTTTCTCCAGCATTTCCCATAATCTCAAAGATCAAAGTAGTTGCTTATTTTTTGTCTAATAGCATTGCTGTTGTCTGCAGGTTGTACCTACGTCAGTTATTTGCTATCCATTTTCAGCTGTGTTGGGGACAAATATATATGGTCTCTAGTGTTTAATAAGAAGAGTTGTTTGAAAATCATAGTCGCCGACTATCTTTGCCTTGACTGCCCTTTCCATTTCACTCACTGCTTTGCGTTCCGTGCCATTTCTCAGACATGAGGGATCCATATTGTTTTGCTCAAGAGTCAATGCAATTTCAGTCAGCATTACTGTTGTTGTTGTAGTTCTGTCTGGTTCACATTAGTCCATAGTAAAATTATTATTTCTATTCCAGCCGAAGATATCCTTGAGGTGATACCCTTTGTAATTGAACTCGCTACCTTGGCAAGGTTACTGCCCTCAAATTAAATAAAACAAACCAGTTACTAATTAATGCCTGTTAACAACTTTCAACAAGTCTATAATTTAGTAGTCACTTTCTGTTACTCCTCAGTATTTATCGTTCGCTGCATTTAGGAGAGGTTGAATTCAGTTATTTTAAGGTAACGTTTGTCAGCGTGAAAGTCGACGCCAATACCAAACAGAACACTAAAAAGAAGAGATGAAAGTAATTTTGAAAAACGTCTCGTAGGCAATCACATCTTGATGGGTGAAGTTGAAAATCTTGTTCATATTTCAATGTCTATTGAAGCCATCATCAGAGATGATTGCGGGAAAAGAATAACGACAATTTCTTCTTATCGATGTGTCACCCTCCTCTATTATTATCTGCATACTCTTTTTTTCTCCCGCTGTTTCTATTTGTCACTTTATCTCTATTCTATATATATATATATATATATATATATATATATATATATATATATATATATATATATATATATATGTATGTATGTATATATAATTGGCGTGAGGATGAAATGGAACTAACGCTTTTATAAATTAAATTTGAAGCTTTAAGCTTCCATTTTTGAAACATGGTTATTACTGTGTAGCGAAAAAAAAAGTTTCACTAGCTAATTTATAATATTAATGCTCTGTAAATTTACATTGAGCACTATTTTGTAAAAATAAAATAAAAATATCAATAAGAACATCGGATTATATATCTTACTGTTCTTTTTTTTATATATATATATATATATATATATATATATATATATAAGTGAGATTTAGATCATAATTAACTATATTAGTCTTTTTTAATGCTGGTTCTGTTTCTTTCAACTCTTATACATACATACATGCATACATACATATATATATATAAATATATATATATGTGTGTGTGTGTATATATATATACATATATATATATATATATATATATATATATATATATATATATATATATATATATATGTATATGTGCAATTTTTATATATATTATTTATATATTATATATGTGCGGTATTTATTGGAAAAAGTTCAATATCAGTGATAGAGCTAATTTAGTTTGATTGATGTGAGTTTGTGACCCTGGGTTTCACATTATTTGCGATCGTTAGACAACGACTGACGATCTCAAATAGCATGAAACAAACTCACATCAATCAAACTAAATATATATATATATATATATATATATATATATATATTTGTGACCATGGATTTCACGCCCTTGCCATCGTCAGACAAACTGATTTTTTTTTTAAATTTTAGATCTATTTATGTCACTTTCTGTTTCACCCAAGCATATACATATATGAACAGTGTGGGACTGGGCGCATACATGTGTCAATGTGTCCAAATGTCCGAGTACGTATGCATGTGATAGACATAGGGCCACCACAAAAGTACTGAATTTTGACGAAACCTCAACACCATGTGTTAGAAAAAGAGCACCATGATGCAATTCACTCCGCCTGAAATTTAGAAACGGCATGCTGTATTGCTTGGCATTCGCACTGGAAGCTCCAATACAAACATTTCAGAGTGTTTAGGTTTCAATCTGAGCACAGTGCAGAGGATTTAGAAAGAGTTGGATGAGTATAATGGTGATTACGAAGGAACGGCAGCTCGGAAAACACACCCTGATCGTTCTGATAAGAAATCTCGATTTTGTTGGTGTAGGCCTCAAACTCAACACGGAGGCTTACATCAAGTGCCTTGAGGAGGTAGTGCTGGCCTGAGTCAAGAGGGTGTTTGTTGGAAGACCCTATGTCTGGCAATGCCACACAAGCAGGGGAACCCAGTCATGTCTGTCAGACAATTTCTGCTACCACATCACCCCTGGCTACTAACTCCACAGTTATTATGTGGGGCGCAGTTGAGCAAAAGATCAACAAAACTCCTAGTAACACCAAAGATGAACCAAAGGCAAGGATAAAGCACCAACTTAAACAAGGAGACTTTCCAGAAAAATTTCAGGGGATTCCGAAGTCGTCTGAAGGCGTGTTTGAAACCAATGGCGATTATATTGAATACATTTTACTCTTTAGTATTTCAAGATATTTCTATGACATTTTGGTAAATATAGTGATTTTCTAAGCCCGGCTTAGATGTGGCACAAGGCCGAAAGTATAGAGCACCCAGTGAGGATTGAACTCACTACTCAGTCGTAACTGATCTAGCAAGACTCCTTCCCTGCTCCCCATTAAAATGTCTGATAGTCAACTTCCTGAGAGCAACTCCCTGCGTCTGCTCGGTCTCACGCTGACTGCTGACCTGAGATGGAACAAATACAGTGAGTCAATTGCTTCTTCCTGGCCCTAATCTAGCGTCTCGTCTGCAGTCACTCTCTCACAGACGCGCCGTCGCCTCTCTCTGTCTTTTCTACAAATACTTTCATGGTAATTGCTCCGATGAGCTGCTTTCACTGGTTCCCAGACTTCATGAATTCAAGCGCCCTACGAGGCTGGCATCCTGCTCTCACCCTTACACTGTAGAAACTTTTAAATGTAGTCGTCTCTTCTACTCCAATAGCTTCATACCTCGCACCTCTCGCCAGTGGAACACCCTCCCCAATTACTGTTTCCCTGAAAGCTATAATCTCCAACTATTCAAATGTAATGTCAATCGCCATCTCCAGTTACCTTGATCTACCACTGTCCTTCTCCTCATCCTTTCTTCTATCACTCCTATCTGCTCTTGCTCCAAATCTTCCGCAACCCCCTGCATCCTAGTGGCTTCACGCCTTGCTCGGGGCGTAATGCTTAAAAAAAAAAAAAAAAAAAAAAAAAAAGCTTTCTAACCATTACACCACGTCGAGGTGCCCATTTTTTTGGTAAATATATCTGAGATGTCAGTGTTATATTCATTTTTTGCGTAATTTATACGATAATTTATCCATTTCACCCTAGTTCACTGCTTTCTTCTAGTCATCATTAAGTCCTGTGAGTGTCAAATTTTCGAAACCTACTTTCCTCATTATGTACCCCAGAAACCTAAATTGAGGCTAAGTGTAAGTGTTCTTGTTGTTTCTATTTTCTCTACCGGAACATATTTCATAAAAAATGGCTTCAGGTTTGGATACTGGATCCAATTTCAAATTTCGGCAGATACATTTTTCTGTAGTCATTCATTCGAAAGAGTCGACCACCATCGGAACCTGAAAAAGCTTGCTTAAAAAAAAAACTATATAGCAAAAAACAAACGCGGTCATTCATTTGGGGTTTAATTATCTGTATTTTATCATGCGTAACTGGTTCTTAGTTTCACAACGTATAATCTATTTGTTGATATAATCTCTCTTTCTGTCTGTAACCACTCAAGCCCGGAATAATATCATGCTGCCTCGCAATCGATCGATAGATTTGATAGTATTGTGAAAATATACGTACTCTATTTTATCTACGGTTCTATTTTTATCTACGCCTTTTTGGTCAGAATCAGTCTCACTAGATTTACAAGTCTGTTTCATTTTCTTCTTCTCTGTCCCTTTCGGACTATTTCTTCTTTTTTGTCTATTCCTAATCACTGTTTCTATCTATCTATTTATCTATCTCCTGTTCATGTCAGTCTATTTAAGTCTATTCGTCTATATCCCGTTTAGGCTGTCTCTTTCTCTTTGTCTATTCCCAATCAATTCTTTCTTTCTTACTTTCTTTCTTTCTTTCTTTCTTTCTTTCTTAATTTCTTTCTTTCTTTCTTTCTTTCTTTCTTTCTTTCTTTCTATCTCTTGTTCATATCAGTCTATTTAAGACTATTAGTCGATATCCCGTTCAGGTGGTCTCTTTTTCTTTGTTTATTCCCAAACACCTTTTATATCTATCTATCTATCTATCTATCTATCTATCTATCTATGTCCTGTTCATATCAGTCTATTTGTCTATTCGTCTATATCCCGTTCAGGCTGTCTATTTTTATCTATACCCAATCACCTTTTCTTTCTTTCTTTCTTTCTTTCTTTCTTTCTTTCTTTCTTTCTTTCTTTCTTTCCCCTGTTCATATCAGTGTATTTAAATATATTCGTCAATATACCGTTCAGTCTGTTTCTTTCTCTGTCTCCCTTCCCAATCACTTTATCTATCTATCTATCTATCTATCTATCTATCTATCTATCTATCTATCTATCTATCTATCTATCTCTCTATATCTATATCTATATCTATATATATATATATATATATATATATATATATATATATATATATATATATATAGAATGGTCAGTACCTAGATGGGTGAACCCTTGCGAATAGCTTGGATGTGTGGATAGTCTAATAGGTAAGAGGTCGGAATTGTGAATCGGTAGAACCGAGTTCCAATTTCAGTCGTGTTCCTTGTATGCACTTACGCGCCAATACTCTTGGGTAAGGCATGAATCCACCGCGTCTTCCCCACACTTTTGGGTTACTTAATAAGACGTGTATCAGTAAATCATCATTAAATCTTACAATTTAGAAATATTTTTATTATTACAATCTAATAGCATTTTCTGGCTTTAAATAATATGTAAAATGTCGATAATCCGTAAAAACAAATATATATATATATGTGTGTGTGTGTGTGTGTGTGTGTGTGTGTGTGTGTGTGAATATCCTGTTCATATCAGTCTAAGTTTATTCGTTTCTGTCTCCTTCAAAGTGTCTATTTCTATTTGCCTATTCGCATCACTGTTTCTATCTATGTATTTATCTATCACCTGTTCCTATAAGACTATCTATTCGTTTCAATCAACATGTGTACCTATTCTCATCTATCCCTATTCTCTGTTTGTTTTTATCTATTGAACTGTCTATCTAATAGTTTATGTCTATCTATCTATCTATCTATCTATCTATCTATCTATCTATCTATCACCTGTTCCTATAAGACTATCTTTTCGTTTCAATCAACATGTGTACCTATTCTCATCTATCTTTATTCTATGTTTGTTTTTATCTATTGAACTGTCTATCTAATAGTTTATGTCTGTCTATCTATCTATCTATCTATCTATCTATCACCTGTTCCTATAAGACTATTTATTCGGTTCAATCAACATGTGTACCTATTCTCATCTATCCCTATCCTCTGTTTTTATTTTTTGAAATATCTATCTATCTATCTATCTATCTATCTATCTATCTATCTATCTATCTATCTATCTATCACCTGTTCCTATAAGTCTATCTATTCGGTTCAATCAATATGTGTACCTATTCTCATCTATCCCTATTGTCTGTTTGTTTTTATTTATTAAACTGTCTATCTAATAGTTTATGTCTATCTATCTATCTATCTATCTATCTATCTATCTATCTATCTATCTATCCGTATCACTCAAATATTTACCTATTCTCATATGCTCATCTTTTCCTTATTCTCACTAAATGTGTACACTTTGTTTGCTTTTTCTCTAAACCTTTATCGTTGCTCACGTATTCAGTCGAAGATATTCTCATCTTTCTGTAGAACTACATTTCTGTTGCATCAAATTTCAAGAATCTTTCAGCCTTCACAGTCATATAGGAGAGAACCTATGTTATCTAACAGTTTAGTACAGTTCTTCCTTTACTTAGCTTTAGGAAGGCATCATTCGCTATTCCAATGCGCCTTCAGAAAGGAACAGGTGAAATTTCTAGGGCACATAATGAGGAAAGAGGGCATAGAAAATTTGACACTAACAGGACATATTGAATGCAAGAGGGTATAACCTACCCGTGTAAATGGTTGGCATAAGTGCGATTAGAAGAGAAAAGACAAAATTTACTAAGAACTAGAAAGGGCAGGAAAGTTTGGAGAGCCATGATTGTTTACGTTCAGAAAGAATACAGCATGTATAAGAAGCTTATTTTCTTAAAATCCATTTAGAAACATAGCACTATATCTCAATCTTTGCTTATCTACCTCTTTGAATATATGTATTTATTAGGCAACTATATATCCATGTCAGTCTAACACTGTACATTGTTCATTTCAGAAACGGTACTATGTACAAAGTCCCACCAAATGAAAACCCACTTGGCCCAGCATTAATAGATTTTATTGATTGCGTTGGCTACGAGGATTCCTTGCTGGATTGCCCCCTAGTTGAATGGGAATCTCAAAATTGCGAAGATGCTGGAGTAAGATGTTCCTAAACTTGGAATATTGTATTTATATCCAATATTGAATTTCCTTAAGTAAAACCTGGTTCATACTTGTAGACTTTGACCATTATACCAAATACCTACTGGCATACCAGTAAATGGATAACAGGAATACGTTCGAAAGTTTCATTTGGTAAAGGTGGAAAATCAGATTGTGAATGACGACGCAAAATGACCATAGACGGGAGGGTGAAGCGAACTTTTCCATCATTGAAAACTCCCCGGATTCTAAGACGCACATTTGATTCATCCTGATTATATTTTTTGAAAATGAGTACATTATGACCTTTGGTTCGACATTGCCGAATAAAGAATATGGAAGTTTCATTGATTGCTATAAAGCAATTTCCAACACCTGCTAAATAAAATAATACATCCATTCTTTTTACTGCTTTGTTTCTTGTCATTTGCTTAAGACTTAAAGAATTTCCGTCTGGGGCAACCAATTGGCGAATGGATCATCCTAACTACAATTACTGAAACTCATAGGCATCGACTCTTGTAGGTGGAAACAGCTAGCAGACGATTGCAGTGGCTGATGCCATGCTGTTGGAGCAGGAGTCACGGAAGCCCAGAAGAGGCGAAACCAACTGTTGTAGATTAGAAGACAGCGAAAAAAGCAGAGAGAGCAATGCCAGAATCTTCATTCCACATTACAGTTTCGTTTGTCACATCTGCAGAAGAGTGTGTCATGCAAAGATTAGCCTAAGCCAACTCCAAAAGGCTGCTAGCAGAAAGACTGAAGGTTCGGCCAAAGAGAGCGCTACCATTATGTAGAGAGATAAATGGATGCCTTCTACAGTGGGCTATGATAAGTTTTTAGTCACCTTTGTTTACAGCAATTTTGGCTTGTGTAATATTTTTTTCAGACAATACTGTGTTAGTATCAAGCTATTCTCATCTATGAACGATAGCTGACTTATATTTTGCAATGAAAGTTCGCGGAAGTAGGGAGATTGGTGAATTTCAATGAGGGCAAATAATAGGATGGCATCAGTGTGGTAAGTCAAATAGAGAAATCTCTAGGTTGTTCGAGGTTAATCATCAAACGGTTAATAATATTGTCAAGAAATTTAATGAAGAAGGCCATTGTCGTGTGGAACAACGTTCAGGAAGACCAAACATCGTATCTGAGCGAAGGAAAAGGGCGCTGAAGAGGGAACACATCAGAAACCGTCTTCAGAGCTTCGAAAATGTCGCCAACAGCATGGATATGTCGCCATATGCAGTGAGAAAGACTATGAAAGAGCTAGGCTACCAATGAAGAGTTGCAACAGAGAAGCCCTTGATTTCAGAGGTTAACAGGAACAGGCGTATGGACTCGGCAAGAGAATTCGAGAGCAAATATTATGAATTTTGGCAGTCTGCAATTTGGTCAGATGAAAGCAAATTCTGCCAATATTCGAATTCGCGGCAGGTTTATGTTTGGGGAAATTAGAATGAGACTTGGAACACTGAATTTCTGCAGACGACAGTGAAATTAGGATGGATTGGAGTAATAGTGTGGGGTGCTCTGGTATGGAGGAAAATCTGAACTGATTCTTGTTGACGAGCGGTTGAATGGTCTAAAATAATGTCAAATATTAAAGAAAGGATTACTCCCAGTATCTGAACCCAATCAGATTGACAAGAAAGTCTACCTTTTTCAAGAAGATGGAGCGCTATGTCATACGAACAAAGTAGAAAGGCCTGGAAGTAATCGCAAGGAATCAAGTCACTGCCATGGGTAGCCTAAAGTCCTGATATGAATCCAATAGAGTAAGTTTGGAACCACCTTGACCGAAAACTTCGAGAGCCTGCAACCAAAATCACGTCAGTGGCAACCCTTAAAGAAATATTGCTAAAGGAGTGGCAAAATATGGATCAGACGATTGTTGATAACTTGATCAAATCCGTGAAAAATCGAATGCAAGTACTGAAACTAACAAATGGAGGACCTACTCCATACTAGTTCGAAATACTCTTTATTTATGTTGAGTTGGGATTACGTAATAAAATTTTGAAATTAGATGTATTTTATTTCTCATGTATAAAAACATTTCTTAGGCCACTGTACTACATTGCATTTAAGAATAAATTTGAAGTACCCTAAAATACCTCAGCAATTAATTACAGTGGCAGCGTACACAGAGTATTAAATGAAAAATGCCGTTCTCCATGATAATGCAAGGTTTATATATTGATAGAACAACATAGGAAAAAAGTTTGGAACTCGGTTAGTCTGTTCTACCTCACCGGCAACATTCAGCCGACCTAGCACCTAGCAATCTCTGCAGAATGATTTAATTGGCGGTGGTTTTCTTTAATGAAAACCAGGTTCAAGTGTTCGACGAAACTTTTAATATTTGATGATACATGAATCTATATACTTACCCTCTAGCAATGGGCTAAATACCAGCGTACACGATGCTCTCTAACGTTGGTTGGCAATCAGTCTATGAAAAAGAAAACTCTAAATTCAAAAGCATGAAGAAGGCATTGCTTTGACTGATTTGTTATTTTTTACGGCTTACCGCCCCTTTTTTTAGTTATTTGAATAAAAACATATTTTGGATTTTAAGAATTTTTTATGGGATGAGTGGATATTGCATTAACTGTTTTTTTTTTTTTTTTTTTTTTTTTGGTGGGGGATATCAATTTTTTGGCAAATAACAACGATTTTTCTTGATACAATTTCCACTATTTAACCCATTGTTTGGTGGGGGAATAGATGGATTCTTCTATTTCCCAAGAGTAATCTCACAAAAGTGAATGTACCGAAACGTCAGAAATTCGAACTCGTCCCTCAGATTTCTAATTCTGAGCATTAAACTACCCGCAAATCCGGCTATGAAGAAAGCAACGAGGGAAAACAGTACATTGTCTTTCTAAATAAACTATAGCAATTCACAGATAATTAAGAAATAGAATCTGTGGAGAGACATAATCGTCTACGTACTGAAGGAGCCCGGTATGAAGAAAAACGTATAAATTTATTACTAATATATTAATTAATCACCGTAATAAATGCGGGAGAAATGAAGATGGTTTAAGTGTTAATCTCTGTGGAATTTTTCACGGGTGCATTGGTTTGGCATTGCCGAATAAAGAATATAGAAATTTTGATGCAAATATATTTATATACATAACCAAAACATTTAGAGTTCTATAAATATCTTTGCGTCAGTGTTTTACGAGTGATTTATTTTCCTTGTAAGACGAATAAATCTTTGTCTCTGGCTTTAACACTGAATAATTAAAAAGAAAAAAAATGTTTCATCACATTGATCATTGCCTCGATATCAGTTTCGTATTGGTGCCAGACAGCACAGAATTCGTGTTTGCTCGTGAAATATTTCTGGTTTGGGTTTATGTCGCAGGATAGATTGAGCTTTGGTTGGTAGCCAGTCTAGGAGAAAGATCATTCTGATTTAAAAACTGTCCTTTTCAGGGAGTTTAGTTTTCTTGATAAAGACAAGTCAGAAGTCTTTGGCAAATAACATTAAGAGAGAGAAGAGCAGGGTAGAATTTAAGACAAAATATTAGAGAATGTACGACTGTATCTCCTTCTGCTTCGTCTCCTTCTCCAGCTATGGGTTAAATAGTAGAACTTGGATCAATAAATCAGTATTATCTAAAAAAAAATTATTAAAAGCCTAAAATGTTTTCTGGCTTTAAATAACTTACAAAAGGTTGATAAGCCGTAAAAATCCAATCTTCTTCTTCTGCTGCTTTCATCTTCTACTCCACTTCTTTCTATTTATTTTCTTCTCGTTTTCATTCTTGTCCTACTCCCTGTTCTCCTCCTTTCATCGTTTTCTGCTTCTTCTCCTTCCATTCTTCTTCTTCTTCTTCTTCTTCTTCTTCTTCCATTCTTCTTCTTCTTCTTCTTCTTCTTCCATTCTCCTTCCATTCTTCTTCTTCTTCTTCCATTCTTCTTCCATTCTCCTTCCATTCTTCTTCTTCTTCTTCTTCTACCACCTTGTATTTATTTTCTTCTCCTCCTCTTCTTTATCTGTGTTCTACTACTACTCCTTTCCTGGCATCTTCTTCGTCTACTATTTAATATCTTCTCGTTTTTATTTCGGTTCTTCTCCTCGTCTTCTGTCTCCTCCTCCTACTGCATCTTCTCCCTCTTTTACTTATTGTCTTCTCTTTTTTTACTTCTGCAGCTCTCCTCCTACTACCACCTTTTTTTTTGCTCCCTATCTTTCTATTTGTTTCCTTTTATTTCTTTTCTTCTACTTCCTCTCCACTTCCTACCTCCCCCCTTCTACGTTTTTTTTTCTTCTGCTCCATCTCATCGTCCTATTTATTTTCTCCTCCTTTTCTTCTTCCTGTTCTCCATCTCCTCTTCACTTCTTCTACGTCATATGCAGCAGCCTCTTTTTCATTTTAAGTTGACTTTACACTGATTTCGCCTAATCCAAAATAACATTTATACATTTTTATGTTTAGCAAGTTTCGTTGGCATTCAGTGATCAAAGCTGAGGGTGAAAGTTCAAAGAAATTCCGAAAACATTCATTCACGCCTCGATAAAATCAAATACAATAGCCCTCCCTAAAAAAAGCAGTGTTTCAAAAGGACGTTTTCTTTCCTTGACACTGCTATTTCTGTATACACTCTCGGCACTTTTTTTTTTATTGCTTTGAAGCTATTTTTAGAATTTACCAAAAAAACTAAAACTGGATTTATGCATTCATTTTATTTGTGGAGAATTGACAACGAAAGTATTAAACACTATTCTTGCAATTGAACAGTTTAATATAAAAATAGTGTTTAACATCTTTGTTGTCATTTCTCGAGAGAAAAAAAGTATAAGTACATCAGTAACTTTTTTGGTGAATTTATGTGGCGGGATCAAATGAAAAAAAATTGCCTGGACAATTCAAAGAGTTACTGGAGTGAAAGAGAATGAATGGAATGACTTTAGAAGGATCTGGAGACCCAGTCTGAAACAGGGTATAAGGGATAAACTTCTACTCTTGTTCAAAAGACCGTGGAGGAAAATGAACGGAGTGATAGTCGAAACTATCTACTCCTACTGAGAAGAAGAAGAAAAAAATAATAAAAAGTAAATGAAATTACAGTGTTCAGGGGGAGACGTTAGAAGTATAGAGTTAAAGGAGATCTTAGAAGGGACCGGAAACCCAATGCTAAACTGGAAACAATGGATAAACTTCTACTCATGTTCAAAAGACCGAGGAGGAGTATGAACCGGGTGATAGGCAAACCTATCTACTCCTATTGAAGATAAGGAAAATAATTGAATACTTAGTAAATAAAATTTCAGCTTCTGGTCTCGATCAATAAGAAGTTGTCGACCCCTGTACTGTAAATAGGGGTCGGTAATGACCTCCTTCCGGTATTCTTAGTAAACACGTCACACAATTTCAGAAAAGGAATATCCCATCCTTTTGACATCCACTAAAAATCCTCGTTTGAACTTCGATATCTTACATTACCTTGCCATGAGCAATCCTAGCCGATATTCACACTAATATCAGCCTGGACATTTCCATGGAGTTAAGGTATTGTATTGTACCTTTGTTTTTGCATACTTCCAATCTAAGATTGTGTGATTGTGTGTGTGTGTGTGTGTGTGTGTGTGTGTGTGTGTGTGTGTGTGTGTGTGTGTGTGTCTGTTCGTTTATATATGGGATCGGATTTGCTACATTTTTCAACCGATTTCAACAAAACTTCACTTTTTTTTTTTGGCAGGTAGTGTTTCTTATTGTCATGCACACTTTTTTCTTTATTTTTACATTCAGAATGCTTTAAAAAATCCATTTACAAGACCATTGTTTATAATAAAATTCTATTCAATCGGTAGACTCATAACGATTGTAAACAATGTTTTTGTTTGAGTTTGGGTTTGACCAATTCGTAAAAAAAACAAAAAACAATTAAGACATGCGTGTCCGTCAACCTTAAACAATAATCTTTGTCAATTTTATTTTTCAGTCTTTATGATGGTCGATACTTGATCTATCTCTTACTGTTACATCCCCGGGCAATGCCGGGCTCTACTGCTAGTTAACACTATTCAGCTACTGGAAGTGAAAGAGTAGAAAATATTTTAGAAATAAACGGAAGCCGAATAATAGTATATATTTCAGGGTATAGACGGAGACGTTATAAGTACAGAGTCGGAGTGGAATGTAGAAGCAACCAGAAAACCCAGTTCTAAACAAGAAACAAGGGATAAACCTCTACTCCTGTTGAAAAACAGTGGATGAATGTGAACCGTTTGCGATAGGCAAACCCTATCTACGCCTCTGGAGCAAAGAATCCAAGCATTAGAAATTAAATGTTATAGATCCACCCCAGGCATCACCTACGTAGACCACATCACAAATGAACCAGTAGGTCCGACAGAAGAATTCATTACCAAACCTAGAGATGTTGAAAGGGTATGGGCACATACTAAGAGCCAAAAAATTTTACACTGCTATGATAAGAGGTTTATGCAAAAGCAGAGGCAGATGAAAAAAGAGCTGAAGTCGTTACTAAATGGAGTCAAAGATCCTTTGCCAAAAATTAGATATTGGCACGCAACCGAGACATATAGAGGGAGCTGGTCAGATGTTTAGGTCTGCAGCGATCCTACGACCACACTCATGGAGCTGATGATGATGTAGATATACGGAAGAGAACCTCGACACAACGACGTGTTGTAATGGTTAGCCAGGTTGTCTTGTTAGAACAATTAAGACTGAGTTGTGAGCTCAATACTCACTGGTTGCCCAATACATTCGGGCTACGCTTAGAAAATCATCACACTGAAGAGAGCTTGTATTTCGCATCTCGAGGTAACTGGAACTCATTAATATTTAAAAAAAGAAAATTGTTCATTTTTTTTCTTGGAAAAAGGCACGAACTCACCTTTCCCAATAGATGAAGTCAGAGATCACTATCTACTGCCTCTACCATGTAAACCAGTACAATCTAGTAGTTCGATAGGAAACAGTAACCGGCAGGTAATCCCATGACCTTGAGAAGGACGCCGCGCAGGGCCATAATGAAAACTTGAATCTGTTGTCGCTAACATGGCGGAAAGAAACAATGCCATCGACTTTTAATGGATCAAATTGATGCTTCAGATTCCTTCGAACATCTGCTTAAAAATGTATTCATTAGGTTAATAAATTGGAATAATGTTTATTGAGTTCAGTACGAAGTCAATCGCTCTTGTGCGTGTCAACGAGCTACGTGAAAGTCTCCCATGAATTTACGAGAGTTCGGTGGACAGCTGTGCGAGGGCAAAACAGACTTTGCATTTTGGCGGAATGATTCATGATGCAATCCGCCGATAAATGGAGGAACTTTTATTACGTTGAACAAAACCATTTTAAACGCACGCGCAGAGTTAAATTAGCATTAGAAAGGTGATTTTTTGCCTCTAAAAGTTGCCTAGTTTATGGCATTTGTGTCTAATGCAAGAAATTAAGACACTTGGAAATTAATAGCCACAAACGCACGCATAAAGTAACATTGGCTATGATGGATAAAGCGCAAGCTGGCATGAGGGATTCAGTTATTTAGTAAGAGAGAAGGATAAGGAGAGGAGATGGGGTAGAAGAAGAAGAAGAAGAAGAAGAAGAAGAAGAAGAAGAAGAAGAAGAAGAAGGTATTAGTTTGAGGAGGAGTAGAATAGGATAAAGAGGTGGACGAAGAGAAAAATACAACCTGTACCGGAAAAAGAAAGGAAGAAGAAGAAGAAGAAGGTATTAGTTTGAGGAGGAGGAGGAGGAGGAGTAGAATAGGATAAAGAGGTGGAAGAGGAGGAAAAGACAACCTGTACCGGAAAAAGAAAGAAAGAAAGAAGAAGAAGAAGAAGAAGAAGAAGAAGAAGAAGAAGAAGAAGAAGAAGAAGGTCTTAGTTTGAGGAGGAGGAGGAGTAGAATAGGATAAAGAGGTGGAACAGGAGAAAAAAGACAACCTGTACCGGAAAAAGAAAGAAAGAAAGAAAGAAAAGAAAAAAAGAAAGAAAGAAAGAAAGAAAGTAAAAAAGAAAGAAAGAAGGACAGAACAGGAGAAGAATAGAAAGGATGAAGAGAAGGGAATAAAGAGGAGGAGGCGGAATAGAAAAAGAATGGAAAGAAGTTGGAGCAAATGAATAAAATTAAAGCGGGGAGGAAACGCAGTAGATTAAAAAGGAGGAGGAGAAAAAGTAGGAAGTAGAGAAGAAAGTGATGAGAGAGAGATAGAGAGAGAGAGAGAGAGAGAGATAGAGAGTAAGTGTAAATAGGAGGAGACGAATGTAAAGTAAGAGATGGAGTAGAAGGAAAAGAAAGAGAAGAAGGTGATAGGTTGAGAGGGTATAGAACAAGGATAAGGAGAGGGAGAAGGTAGAGACAAGAAGAAGAAGAAGGTGATAGGTTGATAGGGTACAAAAAGGATAAAAAGGAGGAAAAGGCTAAGAAGGAAGATATGAAGGGGAAAAGAAAGGAGAGAAGGGGTAGAAAAAGAAAGTGGAAGAAGGAAGAGGAGAAAGAGTCAAAGAAGAAGAAGCAAAGTGAGAAGGAAGGGAATAGAGGAGGAGCCAGGATAGCAGAAGAATGGAAAGAAGTCGGACCAGGTGAAGAAAGCTGGAGGAGGAGGAAAGGGAGTAGAAAAAAAAGAGAAGCAAAAGAAGTAGCTGGTAGAAAGTGATAAGTGAGAGAGCAAGAGTAATTAGAAGGAAAAACAAGGAGGAAGAGTAGAAGAAGGAGGTGAAGTAGAAGAAGAAAGTTTAGAGAGTGGGAAGAAGAAGGGGGTGATGGGAAGATAGGGAGTAGAATATAAATTAAGAGGAGGAGGTGGAGGAAAAGAAGAATGGAGACAAAGAGGAGGAGCAGAAAAAGAAGGTGAGCTACAAGAAGAAATCAGAGAAAGTTAAGAAGAAAAAGAAGTGAGGAGTAGGTTGAGGAGAGGTTGTAACATAGAAATAGAGAGGATAAGAAGGAGTTGAATAGAAAGAGGAGTAGGCGTAGGAGGTGATGAGACGAAGAAAGGGGAAAAATGGAGCGGAATAATTATGAGGAGGAAGTGGAGGAAAAGAAGAATGGAGACAAAGAGGAGGAGCAGAAAAAAGAAGTTGAGCTACAAGAAGAAATCAGAGAAAGTTAAGAAGAAAAAGAAGTGAGGAGTAGGTTGAGGAGAGGTTGTAACATAGAAATAGAGAGGATAAGAAGGAGTTGAATAGAAAGAGGAGTAGGCGTAGGAGGTGATGAGAAGAAGAAAGGGGAAAATGGAGCGGAATAACTAGTCGAAAAAAAAACTCTTTGAGCTGAAGGAGGAAGTGACGTAGAAGAAAAAAAAGAGAGGATGGTTGTGTAGAAGAAAAAGACAGGAGAAAAAAGAATGAAAGAAAGAAAGAATGAAAGAAAGAAAGAAAAAAGAAAGAAAAGAAAAGAGATAATGGTGACTGTTTATTAGAGTTAGACAATGTCATATGGATGCGAATAAAAACGTAATACATCTAGATTAACTAAAATCGTCAGGAAAATCACGTCAGAGGAGAAATAACACTGATAAAAAAAGAAAACATTCAAGTAATTTTGGTATTCAAAACTGACACTGAAAAACAGCCTTTTCCGACATATATCGAAAAATTTAGATAAAGATGTTCACAAAAAAAAAAACATTCTAGCAAAGAACAACGAGAACATTAGGTGATAAAAATTACCAAAAAAAAAAAATTGTGTTAAAATGTCAAAGTTTAACCGGGATTATCTTGAATCGAGATGCGGTATTGGCATCATTCAAGAAATTATCCAAGCTTCATTTAAGTTAAAAATAAAAATTTTCTTTTTCAAAAGAAATTAAAAGGAAACTGATATTTAAGCAAGCTACTACTGCAAGTTCTATTCTTAATTATTCTTTATTTTCTCGCACTTCTCGCCTGTGGAACTCTATTCCGATTTCTTGATTCCAGGTGAATTTCAATGTTTAAAAAATTAAAAGAAATGGTAATTGCCTTCTTCTGTCTTCCTGGACCCTGTTCTTTTATTATCCTTTCTCCTCTCTAAAGTCTTCTCATTCGCTTTCACTCCCAGTAACCCCTTGAGTCCTAGTAGCATTATCGCCTTGCTGCGGTGAAATGATAAAAAAGTATTAAAAAATACAAGTAATTTACCTTTGCGTTAGGTAATTACAAGTTACTCATAATGTTTACTGTTTGAATTAAAAACAGATTGACTATTAGTATATCGCGATGCCTCTTAATCGTGTTTTCAAATTGATTTCGTGCAAAAACAATTGTCTTTTTCCAATTTTTGGCGCTGTTAGAACCACTGCAAGGTAATTTTACATAGTTCTGTGAAGTTTTTTTGAAATCGGTTGAAAAATGTAGGAAATCCGATCCAATATATAAACGAACAGACACACACACAAACACGATTAAGAGGCATCGCTGTCGCGAGAATGAAAGGGGGACAACTCATATCAAGTTATACTTATTATAAAACCCAGGTTGTGTGTGTGTGTGTGTTCGTTTATATATGGGATCGGATTTCCTACATTTTTCAACCGATTTCAACAAAACCTCACTTTTTTTTTTGGCAGGTAGTCATATAAGCGACGTAAAATAGTCTTTTTCTCTTCACTTAAACAGCGTAAAAT
Source organism: Acanthosepion pharaonis (assembly GCA_903632075.3). NCBI lineage: Eukaryota > Metazoa > Mollusca > Cephalopoda > Sepiida > Sepiidae > Acanthosepion > Acanthosepion pharaonis. The sequence continues at coordinate 441,842 of CAHIKZ030004634.1, read as the reverse complement.
ATAATTTTGTATCTTGTAAGTGTTTTTTTTTTTTTTTTTTTTTTCGTAGGGGTGGGGAATATAACTGCTTTCCACTATTCATTCTTTGGTATCGGGCTGTGTTCGGGAAAGTGTGCCTTAGATGAGGAGGCTCTCAAAGCGGTATATTCAGCTTGGAAGTCATATTGTTTCAGGCTGGCTCGGCTCAGTTATGTGCCATGCATGATACACGCTTAGTCGATCATGTAATTTTCGATACATGACTGACGAGGCAGATTTTTTTCCTGCAGTAGCTTGTCATTTCTTTCTGCAGTAGACCAGTTGCCATCCAAGGCTATAGAACTCGGTCTGTCCTACTATTTATCCATAGCTGGGGAGAGGATTCATACCTTTCCCAAGAGTATTAGTATGTAAGTGAATGTAATAGATTCGACTGGAATTCGAAATCGGCTGGGCTGCTTATGCTGAAATCAAGGAAATCAACCACGGGATATACTTTCATGACGTTATTGTTCAGTACTTTGTGGATCCTGCTGTACACGAACAATCCCGCGTTTTCAGCATTTATTGGTTGTGCAGTTCACCATTTATTCATTTTATTCAGTTAGCGCATTTTGCGCCGCTGTGATCACTACTCCCCTTCATCTCACAATTGTGTTTCAAGGTAACAATAAAAACAGAACAGTGCAATCGCTTGCCGGTTCCTTTTGCAACGGAGATGTTGAGGTTACCTCAGAGATGGATTGTTTTTTTAAGTTACCTTCTAGCTCTTGCGGGACCTACAAGTCAGCAGATGGATTAAATTTAGTTTTCTTCTCCTATACTGGTTACCACCAAAAGCTATAGGACTCAGTCTGTCCTGCTATTTTTCCCATTGCTGGAGTAGGGAAGATTACATGGATTTCCCTGTCCACCATTACCCATTGTAATAATGGTTGATTGTAATAAACGTATATAAATTAGTCTAAATGATTTTACGCTGTTTAGTGAATAGAAGTTTATTTTACGCCGATAAATCTGATTATGTTGTCAGTCCGAACTCTAAGCTCGACCACCAACCACTGTCTCAATACAAAACTATTTTTATTCATATTTAATGCCGTATCTCTTCAGAAAGCAGGTGATAAATTCTTTTACTCATTATTATCTGTGAATTGCCATAATTTCTTAGGTGTTGGGTATCACCCTCTGGTTCAATGCACTCTTCCGGTGAGTGTTACGGAAGTACGGTGATATATAAAGAAACCTATAGAGATAACAAGTGTATTTCGTTCCCAAGGGCACCTCGAGATGGTGTAATGGTTAGCAAGCTTGTCTTGCTAGCACAATTATGATTGAGTAGTGAGTTTGATCCTCACTGAGTACCCCATACTTTCGGCCTTGTGCCACATCTGAGCTACGCTTGGAAAATCACTATTTCGTTCCCAAGAGATTCAGTTGCCGAAAAGCCAAGGGACTTACAACGGAGTGGCATGAAATAATAGCGACGAGGAACTTCAGTTAATTTACTTCAAATAAAACATGAGTGGAAGGCAACATTTAAAAAGATAACCTTTTGTTTTCAGAATGTTGCTTCTCCGCGTATGGCTACTAGAGAGCCCGGTTCACACTGCTATTTTACCTACAGCTGAGACGAAGGGCAAAAAGATAGATTCTTGTTTTTCTAAGTTGGTTAAATACGAGGTGAACTAGTGTTATAATGGAACACACCGATTCTATAGTTAATAGACTCTAACACTTATAATAAGTAGGAGTAGTAAGAGTAACGTGGGAGTCGCTCAGTAGGTAGGTCTGACTTCAGTCTGAAGTCGGACGACCGGCTGACCGGTTGAACTCTCTGCCTCCGAACGAGGCTACACCGAAGGGCGGAGTCTCTTGCGGGGACGTAAACCGACCCTGAACCTGTTTATACGGGTTCAAAGGGCATATTTTTGGCCGAGCCCACGGGCTCGGAGATCCCACGTTAAACCGGCCTTGTGCCATATGATGCCCTCGTGTGGGGTGGGGGTGACTGAATACCGTCGCTCAGTGGTTCGGTCTGAGTTCAGTCTTAAGTCGGACGACCGGCTGACCGGTTGAACTCTCTGCCTTCGGGCGGGGAGGAACCCGAACGAGGCTACATCGAAGGGCGGAGTCTCATTCGGGGACGTAAACCGACCCTGAACCCGTTTATACGGGTTCAAAGGGCATATTTTTGGCCGAGCCCACGTTAAACCGGCCTTGAGCCACATGATGCCCTCGTGGGGGGGGGTGACTAAATATCGTCAGTCGATGTCGGACGACAGTTAGTCGAATATGAAAGTAGTCAGCGACCACAACTAGATTACTCTGCGTAATACCTATTATATCAAGTTCCTAACGTTTTGTACGTCGAGCCTATTTTAGGACCGACTTAGTACAAATACAAGCCTCCACTGTGAAATCCCTCCATAACAACTAGGCAAGAAATTGAACTCGGTTCGACGATTATAAATATTCTCAACGTAGCTCATAAAGAAGCGATTTGAACATCTGAACAAATTCTGGACATTTCTTTCTTATTAAATAATGCAAATGAAAAGAAGTTTGTTTTCAATTTATTCTTATCGTATTTCTACAAATATACTGTAAATGCTGGTTGGGTTGAAAAGATTAATGTGGTTGCGTGTTGAAGAGCATTTAACATTTATACATTTTTTTAAATCAAGGAAAAACAATGGAAAACCGATTTTTGTTTCAACGATAAAATATATATTAAAATCAACAAATACAAAACAATGTTTGTAATGTGTGAATAATAAGGAGAAAAAAGTAGTTTCCCTTTATCTGTTAGTTGAATAAGGGGAAATCTAATAAAGCAAGTTTTTTGAATAGAATGTTCAAAATTCTGTATTGAAATAAAATGTTGTATTCAGAAGAACATACAGTTAATTCAGTTGTGTGTATTGTATCACTAACAGTGCTGTTGCAACTTGACTTGTTCACAGAGAACTGATGGTGAATGTAATTCAAGTTCTGTGTCTGTGTGTGCGCAGTGACTAGAATGAATAGTCTGTGTAGACGCGTGTGAGTTGCTGAGTTCTACTGTCTTCTAGTGTCTAATTTTGGAACGAATCCGGGCTTTTATTATTACCGGTAGGCTCCCAGCACGAACGCGAGAGAAATTTTGAAAGAACACAAAAAATATCTGATTGGATGAAAAATTAACCAATCAGGGATTTTATAACAAAAGCATGTTTGTGATTTAACGGTAGGAAAAATTCAGTGTGGTGAATGCGATCAGTAAATTGTCCTGTGATATTTAGTATATATTATTTGAGCAATCACAGTTGAGAAAAATGTAGGCGTGGCAAACATAGTAGTAGTCACTACAATACTATATCCTTTGTTTGTTTGATTTTTCTTTTAAAAAAATTATTCTTATGTCCGGCTAAGAAAATTAAAAGTGTAACGGAAGAAAATTAACCAAAAATTTAGTTTAAAAAAATAGTACACTAATGATAAGAGAAAACAATTTACTAAGACGAAAATGTTAAGAAAGTCATTATGATTTATAAAATTTATGATTTATAAAAGTCTTAAGTTCGAAAAAAAATTAAAAAAACAAAATTTATCAAAAAATAAACACGATATCACGATAAAACACGATATATATATATATATATATATATATATATATATATATATATATATATATATATATTGTATTAACATATAATTAAGTTAACATCATTAGAGCTAAATTTATTCCATAAGACATTACTTTAAAATATATTTTAATGAGCACCGGTTATTTCTATTATCACTAACGACGGTTTTTTTAAGAAAAAAAAAACGAGTAATCCCCCTTGATTCTTAGCCGTGTTTACTTAAATTCAAGTTTTTCTTTTTCAAATTTTTTAAATATTTTTTTAAATTTTTCGTTGTTCGAACTTAAGACTTTTATTGATATGAATCATAAGTAATTTACATTTTATAGCCAACAATAAAATGAACAAGTCTTAACACACAATTAAATCAAGATCACGCAAACTTGAATTTCATAATGCCTTTGTTGCAGGCCCGGTAGCGGGCAGTGCTGGTTATTAAAAAGTGGCCTTGTGCCAGACACTACAAAAAACTACCGAGTCCACAAGCAAAGTAGAAATATGCTGCGTGAGTGAACATAGTGAGGAAAAGGGGTCATCCAACACGTGCATAAGTAATGATACGAGAAGATAGCCGGAATTAAATGACAAAATGCGCCTGGTAAAAGAACAAATATAAACTTTTATTATTTTTAAACAAGTAAATTGTCTCGACAGTGGAGACCATCAGTAAAGTTACTGGATCTTTGCAATTAACGAAAAGGTTTTGACAAGAGGTCACTGAAAGAATGTCAGTAGTTCCGCGCCCAAACAGAAAACCAAGATGGCTTTAAGGCCAGAAAAATTCTTCAGGAAGGAAATTCCAGAACAGTCAATTTATACGGAATAGTATAAAATCTACAACAAAGAAAATAATTGTTGCTAGTTTTGTTAGTGTGAGTTTAAAACAATATTTTTAAAATAAACTGGTTCTTAGTGTTTAGAGTTCAACGGATATAAGTTCTCGTTCTTAACTGTTGAAGGTTTCAAAGTTACCTGGTCATGGACGGAGGCAGACTCAAACAAAACGTTCGCATTATGAATAGAGAATAGTTCTCGAAAAGGTGATGTGGCGAATGTTAGGACGTCTCAGTTTTTTTTTAGATCGAAAACATAGGGAAATGTAACAAGTTGTTGACTTAAGAATTCGGAATTAATTGCTGAAAATTTACATCGATTTGATGTGATTATATACGTCGAGCCAAAGGGGACGAAGAAATTATTTGCAGTTAGTTACATCGTCTTATAATTACATATGACGAACCAAAAGGGACGAAAAATTATTTGCCGATAAGATATCCATGTCTGTATTATGGTTAACTGACGAGGGATAAATGAGTCAACTTGTTGCTTCTAACTTTAAACCTCGACTGATATTTATTCGTACAAAAAGTACAAATTGTGGCACGAGGCCAATAAAGGGAAGGGGTAGAGGCTGGTCAACACTAACTATCTTATACCTAGCTAATCAGATTCGCGACCCATTTACATTACATTTTACTCATTCACCAAAAAAACTCGTCCATCACCAAGCAATCCTTCAACCACCATAATACCACGTGCTCTCAAGGGAGACCTACCAAAATCGCGCCCCATGCCATAAAAATTTTAATGATGATATATATATACAATTCTAATAATGATAAAAATGAGAGGGGGGGAAACGAACCCAATAATAAACTTAAAATAAACACAAATACAAACTAAACATAATTGATGTTAGTAGGGACCGTCCAACCCATAAAACAGAGAGACCGCTGTATTCTGCACAGGGGACAAAATCAAGAGACGCTCTTACTAAGGGAGTGGGAAAAAGTATAAAATATTAGGCTGGAATGGGAAAATATAAAACTGACCCAGTCGAGATGAAAGGTGGTGGGGTCAAAACAAACTGAGGAGGTTGGGAATCTCGACTTGGATCATAACCAAAGAACGGCCGGGATGCAGGCCAGGAACAACACTTACTCACATTAACTAGGTACACTGAAGCTTGTCTAACCTAACCAAGGGAGGGTTCCACAGGAAACCACCCCGATGTGCAATAGGTTGACCTAGAAGAGAAAATCAAGGCTAGCCCCGTTCACACGAAGCAAGCTCGCTTCTTTTACCCACCTTTCGCTAGAGACTGTCGAATGCAATCGTTTTCTATCCGATCTAATCTTCATCTTGAGCTGATGCTCAAAGAATCGATTTAGATCCGAATGAGGAAGACGATTGCCTCGCAAGATTTCCTCCTTTCGCGTCGTCCAAATCACCATTCGAGCCGTGGCCATCAGCGTCAGAAACACCATCCGTTTCATCCCGGAATACGGGGGCGACACATTGTCACACGCGTATGCGCGATCAATGGACACAAGCTGTTCAGGAGCGAGACGAGCCGTCAGCTCGCCGACATGGTCCCATAAGGGGCGGACCTGAGGGCAATGGTAGAAGGCGTGCGCAGCCGTTTCTTCTAAGCCAAGGCCACACCGTTCACAGTCTGGCAAATCCGCCAAGCCCCATATGAAAGCCTTGTCGTTGAGAGGCAGCCGATTCCGAGCCAATCGCCAGCTTAGCGAAAACTCAGGGTTACTGAGGTAATCCGACGCTGGTGCCCAAGATCAGTAGGAGCGATACTCCTCCTCCGACATGCCGAGCATATCTCGTAGGGGATCCTTCGCGGGCCTCTCCACTAATTCACGATAGAAGACCTTCCTAGGCCGAGAAAGGTCACTGGACCGGGGACGGCCTCAAGGCCGACCGACACTCGCGAAGGAAAACCGATTGATCCTCGGGTTTACGACCGCGCTCAACCCGCAGGATGGGGGGACTGATGGTAAGGCCAGGAACGCGTCCCTAACAATCCCCTCCAGAATCGGATCTCCTCCAGTCAATGCGCGGCGTAGGAAAGCCAACCTAGAGGCACGGATGTGACTCGGCAGGTGCGGCATTCCCAGTCCCCCATGACACGGACGTTTAGTGCAGACTCGTCTGTCGACCCGGTTCCCGCGTCACCTCCATAAAATGGAGGATAGCGAGCGTTCGAGCGCCTTCTTGCGGGTCTTTACAGAGAGGAAGTACGGACAATCGATAAAGAATCAGAGGGAAAACGTATGTAGCACACACCTCCGCCCTGCCCTTCACGGACAACCTCCATCGATTCCAAGTCTGACCGGCGGAATCGACCTTTGCTCGTACTTCAGACCAATTCTTCTCCAGCTGGAGGTCAGGCCCAAACCACACTCCAAGAATACGGACAGGACCGTCTGTCCAACCGAAGCGGCCCCGGAAGATCGACCCCTTCCAGGCACCTAACCGCAAACCGGACGACTTGTCGCGGTTTATTTTGGCCCCCCCTCACCTTCTCGTACCGATCAATCGCCTTCTGTACCGCCTCAATGTCGTTGCGGACACAACAGCAGATACGTCATCGGCGTACGCGGAAACCCTGGCTCGAGACCCTCCAGGAACGGCAATTCCCCGTAGGGCCGGACTGCCGGTCTCGTCCTTCAGCCGGCGAAGTAGAGGCTCCAACGCCAAAGCATAAAGGAGAGGCGACAGCGGACAACCCTGACGAACCGACCTAAACAGCACGAACGCGTCCGACAACCTTCCGTTCACCTGTTCCACCGCACTGGGGGAGCGATACAGGAGGCTAATCCAGCGGCAGAAGTTGGGTGCGAATCCAGCGGCCTGCAGGACAGCAGCAAGGTAGCGATGGTCGATCCTATCAAATGCCTTGGACTGATCCAAATTGATCAGCGCGGCTTCTTCGTCGTCTTTTACACCCTCTATGATCGTGCGGATCAGATGCAGGTTGCTCTGAATTGTTCGGCCCCTCACAGAACAAGTCTGCTCAGGTCCCAACAGAGACTTGGCAACTGACTGCAAACGCTCCTGCAGGATCTTGGCCAAAATCTTTAACTCTGTGTTTAGCAGAGTTATGGGCCTGTAATCATCTAAACCCCCCACCACCTTTGCCCTTTTTTTCAACAGAGTGATCACACCCCTGGTGATCCGGTTGGGGATGGACCCCGACCGAAACCAGTTGTTGAACACTGCCGTCAAAATTGGAACAAAGATGTGCGACAGCCTCAAGTACAATTCATAAGGGTAAACCATCCAGACCGGGCGACTTGCCTCTGCCGACCTTCTTCAAAACCGCGTAGACTTCGCCCTCCGTAATCTCTCCCTCGCAGCTAGCCGCTTCAGTCGGCGAAAGCCGAGGAAAGTCAATAAATAGCTACGAAACTCCTCCTCACGGAGACCAGGCTCCTTGGTAAACCGGTTCTCGAAATGGCGCCGAAACGCTCCGCACATGTCGTCAGTGGCCTGAAGAGTACGCCCCTCCGGGGATTTGACTTCACGAATGTAACGATCGCCACCTCGACGGACCTCTTCCCTGCGCAGATCTGCGCCCAAGTTCACGGCTTCGGAAGACATCTTGCTTAACTTATGTCTAATTACCTGACCCATGTACCGCTCGCTATTCGATCGATCCAGGGCCTCCTTAGCTAAGGCTATCTCTAGGGGATCCCCCCCAGCCACCGCCCGAGAATAACTAGCTTTAAGCGTCTTCACCTTTTCAGCTCTATCTAGAGCGAGCCGTTTGCTGAAATCAGTGGTGAAGGACCTAATCCTACATTTAAGGCGTTCCCACTTTAAACCTCGACTAACTTTGAAAGAGTCGTTTGTCCATGACGTCAGAGAAAAACGCGGGAAAAAACGGTATGATGATATTATCAGCAGGAGCTGGTCATCGACCTTCCTAACTAGTTAAAAGACTGTTTACTGCTATGTTTAGCTTAACTAGAGAGGAAGGGGTGCAATCCGTGCTCGCGCGCGCACACACGCACAAGTGTGGAAGGAAGGGAGGAAAAACTCGCGCACGCGTAAAATGTAGGTGGAATTACTGTGTTATTCCATACCTTCTCGGGTCAGTCTACCCACATTTTTACTTGAAAAATGAAATCCTAGTGTCATGTCCACAAATTACAATACAAAAGCATGTATTGCAATTTGTGGACATGTCACTTGGATTTCATTATAAAATAAGAATAAGGACACACACACACACACACAGACACACGTATATATATATATATATATATATATATATATATATATATATTATGTTTCATACTGCCTTGTTGGTCAGTCTACTCACAAGGCTTGGATCAGCCCCTGATATGGTTTTTAGGCATTTTCCAAAAGTGCTGCATACTGGGATCGCCTCCTCCAAATCGAGAAATCACCTTGCTGACAAATCTATCATTTAAATATATAAATATTTAAATACCACACACCCTGGCACTCACGTAGTATTCAAACCACCGGTACTGAATTGTGACAATTCGAATCTTATATTTTTGCTTTTCTGCCACAAATACAAAAAAAAAAATGGAAATTATCTTGGAGAAACGGAAGGAATTCCGTCTTCGGTCCACTAACCATAAAAAAACACAGAGCCAATAATTTCCTGTCGCTGCACACTTCACCCAACCATTTCATAGTATTGATGACATCAGATGCGTGCTTTTAGCATCTTCATTCAACAGCCGAGAAGAAAGACGCAGGTCGCGGTTGAAACTTATTTTCAAAATAAATTCAAACATTGAGGGATTAAACAGGGATTTGGGTTTACTCAGAGAGTATAATTTCCACAGGGAGACCTCTAACCAACAACATTCCACGGAAAAATAAGACCCACTTCTTTAATTATTCCTTGTATCGTTGAAAAAGAACACAGGCGTGTTCGTAAATTCCGATATTAAAATCTCTCCTTGTGCTTCAATTCAGTCAAAAAGTTAACATATAATAAATATCAATTTCATTGACACTACTGGCATCATTTTGTTAGCTTTTCGTTCTTTTAAATTTTATTAACAGGTCTATTAAATCTCTCTCTCTCTCTCTCTCTATATATATATATATATATATATATATATATATATTGTCATCCACAGAGAGACTGTTTCGTTGAAGCACAGCTCATCAGTGTGGCTAGACGTTCAGTTGCCTCTAGCTAGGATCAAAAACCCGGCTGAATTGTCGTCTGTCGGGGATTTTACCCCCTAAGCCATTGGCGCACTGCAGGTAAGATAAACACAGAGTGACTGAGAGAACTCGATTCGCTATATATATATATATATATATATATATGTTTACTCTATGTGGTATCAGTTAAATGAGTGAAAATATACAAACTCTGAAAATGCAGCCAAAGGTGAATAGCCGTTTTCCTGGCGCTGAGCGGTTAATGATGGTGTTTTATTTTTCACCAGAATCTTTGCAGGTGTCCATTCAAAAGAGCTGTATTTGGAGCCCAGTCAGGAAACTTACAATCGATCGTTTCCTAATATATTGATTTCAAAGATTACAGTTTTATTTTAAGAATTGGGAATTTTGGCATCCATTGGCCATATAAAATAGTTTATTTTGTCCATCTCAATTGATAGACTTTATATCTGAATCTCAGTTTATACTCGCTATTTTAATCGAATTTTATTCATCCGCTTGAACACTCCGCTTTTTAAACCTCATTTTTCTTCTTGCCTTTTTCTTACATTTATTGCAATTGTCTCCTTTCGTCTCATCATTCATCATCTTTTCCTTCTCATGCTTCCTTTCTCTTATTATATCTTGTCGTTTCCTCTTTCAACATTTTTATAAAAATTTTTTTTTAATTTTTCAATTATTTTTTATTTCCTTTCTTTTTCCCTTTAGTTATGTGCCATGGGTGATACACGCTTAGGCGATCATGTATCTTTCGATACATAACTGACGAGATTTTTCCCGCAGTAGATTGCCATTTCTTTCTGCCATAGACCAGTTGCCATCCAAGGCTATAGAACCCCGTCTGTCCTGCTATTTATCCATGACTGGAAGGAGAAGAAGAGGATTCATACCTTTCCCAAGGGTATTAGTACGTAAGTGAATGTAATAGATGTGACTAGAATTTGAACTCAGCTCTCGGATTCCTCAATCCGAGACGTTATCCGTGCCTCCTCGTCCTTCTCCCCCTCCTCCTCCTCGTCATTCTCCTCCTCTTCATCCTCCTCCTTCTTCTATGTGCCATGTCCCTTGAGGGTGTTGGCAAGCATGGCTCGCCACAATTTCCTGTCCCTTTTAATAACTTTTGTCTTTTTGTTATCTCTTCTTAAACTTCTTCCTCCATCCATTTAAACAACCTCGCTAAATACTTTATGCTTTCTTTTCGCTTGACTCTCTTGACTGCAATCTGTTCTGTGAGTATCAAATTTTCCAAGCCTCCTTTCCTCATTATCTGCCTTAGAAATTTCAAATCTCTCTTCCTGATGTAAAGTATAAGATCATCTTTTATTTTCATTTTATCTTGAACTTCTTCGTTGTGTTAAATAATAGTTTCAGACTATTATTTCTTTAGTGGCAGTCTATTTCGCTCCGACCTTCTGAGGCTGACCCTGGGGCCAACTGGTAGACAAAATAGAAATCTCGATTTTTATTGGCTCAGCCGAACGTGGGAAATGTTAGAGAATTAGAAAGTTCGTGGAGTTAAGTTTTACGCGTCGAAGAATGCAGACGTGTTAATTTCGTGTGCGTGGAACTTGATCCCCAGTGTGGGTGACAGAGCAACCCCACTGACTAGTTAAAAATGTACACGTCAACATGTTAATAAAATAGATAAGTTTAAAATTCCTTTTGTTGAAGTTTTCATTTTACCTCCGAAGAAACCAACTAGCGATCACCTGACCGGAAGATGACAAGAAGAAAACTACGTATCAAGAAAGTCGCTCAAAAACTCCCCCACCCCATCAGGAAGTGGATATGCAACAGTTGTTCACATGTTTGTTTCATGATATTCTCAGCATCCTTCTGCAGAATCATATTTTTTTTATTCAAATCTCTTCTTTGTCTGTGAAAAGATTGTCCAGCTTTCATTGCAATATGTAAGTAATGATATCACATAATAGTATTTTAGTCTTTAATTTTTTTTTTTTTTTGTTTGTGTTGGGGCGCACCCACCTTCTCATCAGAATGGACTGATCTCTCTACTACTAATGGGACAGTTTTATAGAGTTCTGGGAAGATCAGGTGACCATCACACTTCCGTCTCTCTACTGGAAGATACAGTTGGACTTTTATACTCTTTCTGATTGTTACTGACTAACCTGCGTTCGTTTGACTACTAATCTCTCTGTTGTAAATACCTCTTCAGATATACCAGTATTTTTCCCCTACGTATGTGTTTGTCCTTATTTCAATACATGCACACGGAAACATTCAACATCTCAACAGTTTGTTTGTTTGTTTCTAATGAAATTTTTCTATTTCTTAATACTTTGTTTAATTTTTGGAAGGCATATTTTCCTATCTCAATGCACCTTCGGATTTCAGTGTTGCACTTTTCCTTTTTTATTCTCAAATTCTTACTTGTTTTTCCTCCTCCTTTTCTTTATCGTATTTTTTCTTTTTTCCTTCCTTTTCCTTTTCTTCTCATTTTCTTCTTCACTTTCTCGGTTATTTTATTCTCTTTCTCTTTCTTTTGCTTACTTCTCTCATTCTTTTCCATTTTCGTCTTTGTCGTTCTTCTTTTCTTTCTTTAATTTCCTTTATCTATTTCCTCACTCTTTCTTTACTGTGGCCTCTTTCCTTATTTTTTTTTTAATTTCTTTCTTTGATTCCCGCTTGTTACATTTTCTTCATTGTATTTTTCCCTTTTATCTTCTTACTTGATATTTCATTCTTTATTTCTCAAATTTTTTTTCTTCTTTCTTCCTGATTTCATTTTTTTCTTCTTTTTTTTTCTCTTTCATCTTGCTTTGGCTTTCTTCTTTTTGTTTTCGTTTTTGTTCTCTATCTTTTTTTTACTTTTTCTTTCCTTTCTTTTTTCTTACCTTTTCATCTTTTCCTTCGTTCTTTCTTTCTATATGATTTTATTTTTCTCTTTTAAATAATAAAACTCTTGCAAGAGGAAAGCGCCTTAGGTTGTTTTCTTGGACTCATTCTTTCTTATTTAGTTCTTTCTTTTCTCCCTTACATTCTTCTTCTTCACTTGTTCTTTCTTTCTTTCTTTCTTTCTACCTTTTTTTCCTACCTCCATTTTTGGTTCTCTATCGAATATAAAAACATTGTAACAGGAAGCGCTTGGATTCTTTCATTGAACCAATTCATTCTTATTGACGCATTTCTTCTCTTCTGTTTCTTCCTCTTTCTTTCTTTCTTTCTTTGGCCTTTTCCTCCTCCTTAGGTTTTTCTTCCATCCTTCTTTCTTTTTCTTTCTTTCTTTCTTTTCTCCTTTCTTTCTTTTTTGATCTTTCTTTCTTTCTTTCTTTCTTTGTTTCTTTCTTCCTACCTTCCTTCATTTTTCCTTCCTTCCTTTCATTTTTCCCATTTTTTTTCTTTCTTTCTCTTTCCTCCTCTTGTTCCTTTTTCCACTCTTCTTCTTTCTTTCTTTCGTCATTTCATTCTTTCTTTTTTACCTCTTTTTTTTTCTTTCTTCACTCCTTTCTGTCTTCGTTACTTCCTATGTCTTCTTTCTTTCTTTCTTTCTTTCTTTCTTTTTCTCTCTCTCTTTCTTTCTTTCAATCAATCATTGTGGGAGAAAGTGCCCAGATTCTGTCTCTGTGAAATAAATCTTTTCTATATCGAAAATCGGAAAATAAAATTGTTCTTCCAATTAGAATTCATGTCACGTCGCGAAGTTGTCAGAGTATTCTGTGAAAGTTTTGCAACTTGCCCAAATTCTCATTGGCTGATCTCTACCTGAGACATGTGAACAGAATTCTTCACTGGAATCTGTAAATAAGGCGCAAAAAGAGAAAATGAAACAAAGAGATCCGTCAATGGACTGGAACGTCAGAACAATTTCGCCACGCTTAAAATGTCTACAGAATGCAAGCATTTTGTAAGGATACTGAAAAATCTGACACATATAATGCGAAAGTTGTTCAAATTTATAATTGAAGCATTAACACGTGTATTCGTTTTTAACTAGAATTTCTTTCGTTTCTTATTTGTTTAAACCTTAAATTTAATGGATTATACACGTGTTTGAGGAGAAAATGCCTGTTCTTTAAACAGTATCATTTAATTTCTACTAACCTGCGTATTTGAGGGTCTTAATAAAGAAAACGTGCCTTCCAGCCTGGTCCGAACACCAGTCACCTTTAGAGGGTAAAATACCGCCTGGGCTGGCGTTCTTTTGGACCGCTCAGTCACGGAAATCTTTTACAGACCACCAATTTCATTGACCCATTTGAGAAATGCGCAATTGTCCTTTGGATCCCTCGAAACCCATATCTCCTAACTCTTTTATTTCCCTAATCGTAAGAATTATTATTATTAAGGAACGAGGATTATTACAAGTCGTAATAATTTATTATAAAGAGTTATTAATTAATCCGAATTTCTACGAGGTAACTTATCAATTTTTATTAGGTTATCTTTCATCTTATTTCCGCCATCGGGGTATGGAAGGTAGAGTCGGCGAGCAGAGTTCAAATTCTCGCCTTATTTGTTCTCTTTCTTCCTGGTTATGGGTTAATTAGCAAGGTAGACTGACCGCGAGAAAATTGGGTTGCAGCCACTCTAAGAAAAGGGTTGATTTGGATTCAACGAGAATCCACTAATAAATATAGTCGTCTACAACCTTAAGGAAGGTGGCATTAAATAGATGTAATAGTATTAATTAGTTCGAATTTCATATAAATATGTGTTTCTACAGAAGAATATTGGGGATACCATGGACTGAATGGGCGAGTAATGTGAAAATTTTAATTAGTCCGAATTTCATACAAATATGTGGTTCTACATAACTATGCCGAGAATACAATTGACCGAACATGTGAATAAAGCGGAAGTTTTAATTAGTCCGAATTTCATACAAATATGTGGTTCTACATAACTATGCACCATTGACCGAACATGTGAATAAAGCGGAAGTTTTAATTGGTCCGAATTTCATACAAATATGTGGTTCTACATAACTATGCCGAGAATACCATTGAAACATGTGAATAAGTTGAAGTTTTAATTAGTCCGAATTTCATACAAATATGTGGTTCTACATAACTATGCCGAGAATAACAATTGACCGAACATGTGAATAAAGCGGAAGTTTTAATTAGTCCGAATTTCATACAAATATGTGGTTCTACATAACTATGCTGAGAATAGACCGAACATGTGAATAAAGCGGAAGTTTTAATTAGTCGAATTTCATACAAATATGTGGTTCTACATAACTATGCCCGAGAATAACATTGACCGATATTAAATAAAGCGGATTTTAATTAGTCCGAATTTCAAAATATGTGGTTCTACATAACTATGCCGAGAATTTTGACAACATGTGAATATTTTAATTAGTCCGAATTTCATACAAATATGAAACTATGAAATACCATTGACCGAACATGTGAATAAAGCGGAAGTTTTAATTAGTCCGAATTTCATACAAATATGTGGTTTCTACATAACTATGCCGAGAATACCATTGACCGAACATGTGAATAAAGCGGAAGTTTTAATTGGTCCGAATTTCATAAAATATGTGGTTCTACATAACTATGCCGAGAATAAATTGACCGAACATGTGAATAAAGCGGAAGTTTTAATTAGTCCGAATTTCATACAAATATGTGGTTCTACATAACTATGCCGAGAATACAATTGACCGAACATGTGAATAAAGCGGAAGTTTTAATTAGTCCGAATTTCATACAAATATGTGGTTCTACATAACTATGCCGAGAATAACATTGACCGAACATGTGAATAAAGCGGAAGTTTTAATTAGTCCGAATTTCATACAAATATGTGGTTCTACATAACTATGCCGAGAATACCATTGACCGAACATGTGAATAAAGCGGAAGTTTTAATTAGTCCGAATTTCATACAAATATGTGGTTCTACATAACTATGAGAATACCATTGACCGAACATGTGAATAAAGGAAATTTCATACAAATATGTGGTTCTACATAACTATGAATTGACCGAACATGTGAATAAAGCGGAAGTTTTAATTACCGAATTTCATTATGTGGTTCTACATAACTATGCCGAAATACCATTGACCGAACATGAATATAAAGCGGAAGTTTTAATTAGTCCGAATTTCATACAAATATGTGGTTCTACATAACTATGCCGAGAATAACATTGACCGAACATGAATAAAGCGGAAGTTTTAATTGTCCGAATTTCATACAAATATGAACATGCCGAGAATACCATTGAAACATGTGAATAAAGCGGAAGTTTTAATTAGTCCGAATTTCATACAAATATGTGGTTCTACATAACTATGCCGAGAATAACATTGACCGAACATGTGAATAAAGCGGACCGAATTTCATGTGGTTCTACATAATAAGAATACCATTGACCGAACATGTGAATAAAGCGGAAGTTTTAATTAGTCCGAATTTCATACAAATATGTGGTTCTACATAACTATGCCGAGAATACCATTGACCGAACATGTGAATAAAGCGGAAGTTTTAATTAGTCCGAATTTCATACAAATATGTGGTTCTACATAACTATGCCGAGAATACCATTGACCGAACATGTGAATAAAGCGGAAGTTTTAATTAGTCCGAATTTCATACAAATATGTGGTTCTAATAACTATGTACCATTGACCGAACATGTGAATAAAGCGGAAGTTTTAATTAGTCCGAATTTCATACAAATATGTGGTTCTACATAACTATGCCGAGAATACCATTGACCGAACATGTGAATAAAGCGGAAGTTTTAATTAGTCCGAATTTCATACAAATATGTGGTTCTACATAACATGCCGAAATAACATTGACCGAACATGTGAATAAAGAGTTTTAATTAGTCCATTTCATGACATAACTATGAAACATGTGAATAAAGCGGAAGTTTTAATTAGTCCGAATTTCATACAAATATGTGGTTCTACATAACTATGCCGAGAATACCATTGACCGAACATGTGAATAAAGCGGAAGTTTTAATTAGAATTTCATATATGTGAATAAAGCGGAATACCATTGTTTTAATTTTAATTAGTCCGAATTTCATACAAATATGTGGTTCTACATAACTATGCTGAGAATACCATTGACTGAACATGTGAATAAAGCGGAAGTTTTAATTAGTCCGAATTTCATACAAATATGTGGTTCTACTATGCCGAGAATAACATTGACCGAACATGTGAATAAAGCGGACCGAATTTCATACAAATATGTGGTTCTACATAACTATGCGAAATACAATTGACCGAACATGAATAAAGGGAAGTTTTAATTAGTCCGAATTTCATACAAATATGTGGTTCTACATAACTATTTGACCGAACATGTGAATAAAGCGGAAGTTTTAATTAATCCGAATTTCATACAAATATGTGGTTCTCAGGAAATAACATTGACCGAACATGTAGAATAAACGGAAGTTTTAATTAGTCCGAATTTCCATTATGTGGTTACATAACTTTTTTGAATAAAGCGGAAGTTTTAATTAGTCCGAATTTCATACTGTCTGGTTTATAACTATGAGAATAATTGACTGAACATTTGAATAAAGCGGAAGTTTTAATTAAAATTTCATACAAATATGTGGTTCTACAAACTATGCGAGAATAACATTGACTGAACATTTGAATAAAAGCGGAAGTTTTAATTGGTCCGAATTTCTGACATACATGCTGAGAATACCATTGACTGAACATTTGAATAAAGCGGAAGTTTTAAAATTTCATACAAATATGTGGTTCTACATAACTATGCCGAGAATACCATTGACTGAACATTTGAATAAAAGCGGAAGTTTTAATTAGTCCGAATTTCGACAAATATGTGGTTCTACATAACTATGCCGAGAATAACATGACCGAACATGTGAATAAAGCGGAATTTTAATTAATCCGAATTTCATACAAATATGGTTCTACATAACTATGAAGAATAACATTGACCGAACACGGAAGTTTTAATTGGTCTTTCATAAAATATGTGGTTCTACATAACTATGCCGAGAATAACATTGACCGAACATGAATAAAGTGGAAGTTTTAATAAGTCCGAATTTCAACATAACATGCCGAAATACCATTGACTGAAATATTTGAATAAAGCGGAAGTTTTAATTAGAATTTCATACAAATGGGTTCTACATAACTATGCCGAGAATACCATTGACTCTTTACGGATTTTAATAAGTCCGAATTTCATACAAATATGTGGTTCACATAACTATGCCGAGAATAACATTGACAAAATTTGAATAAAGCGGAAGTTTTAATTAGTCAAATTTCATACAAATATGAAAACTATGCCGAACCATTTGAATAAAGCGGAAGTTTTAATGGGTTCTACATAACTATGCCGAAATACCATTGACTGAACATTTGAATAAAGCGGAAGTTTTAATAAGTCCGATGTGGTTCTACATAACTATGCCGAAATACCATTCTGAACATTTGAGGCGCAGTTTTAATAAAAATATGGTTCTACTTAACTATACCGAGAATACCATTGATTTTGAATAAAGAATAAATTCTAATAACTATGCTAACATTGACTGAACATTTGAATAAAGCGGAAGAATTAGTCCAAATTTCAGATTACTTCGCCAGACTTTTTTAATCTAGAGAAAATTTCATTAGGAACAAAAAAGATTAGAGTAGTCCTCCTTTATAGCGGTGATACAATTTACTCACATATATGAATAGATAGAAGCCAAAGATATGAAAGAATACTATGAACTGAACATGTGTGTAACACATTTACGGAATAATCTTAGAATCAGAAAGAAACTGTAGAAATATATATTGAGATAGATTAGAAAGATTGATAAAGAACAGATTAAATAGAAAAAAAAAAAACCTTATGTACATATTAAACGATTAGAATAAATAAGTAAAAACTGTGCAACAGATATGTGCAAATAGAAAATAGGAAATACGAAATAGATAGATAGATAGATAAGAACTGATTAGATAGAGGAAAATAGAATAGATAACACATACACATAGATAGATGAACATATATACAGAGATAGATGAAAGATATATATATATTTTAATCATATAACATATATATATATATATATATATATATATATATATATATATATATATATATATATATATATATATATATATATAGAGAGAGAGAGAGAGAGAGAGAGAGAGAGAGAGAGAGAGATGGATAGGCACGGTGGAGTAATGGATAGCGGCTTTGGATTGAGGAATCGCAGAGCCGAGTTCGAATTCCAGTCGAATACATTACATTCACTTACGTGCTAATACCCCTTGGGAAAGGTATGAATCCTCTTCCTCTCCCTCCAGCTATGGGTAAAATAGCAGGACAGACTGGGTCCTATAACCTTGGATGGCAACTGGTCTAGGAGAAGGACAACTCTGAATTCAAAACCTGCGGAGGGTCGTTTGGGAACCTTGTGGCATTCGGTGCACCAGGTCTCTGTATTCGTCCCTTCAAAAAGTGTGGATGGTCCTGAAAGTGGCCTTCACCACTATACTCAAATCTCATGTGCCGGTGTCGGGCTGTCGGTTTCCTAGGAACTGATCTGCTTGACCCTCATACGTCGAGTCTCGACGGGAGAGTTATATATATATATATATATATATATATATATATATATATATATATATTTAATACAGTGAAAGAAACATAGATAAAGAACAGTGTAGATAGATAGGAAATGAGTAAATAGATAGATAAAGAACATATATACAGAGATAGATAAGAAAAAGAATAGATAGATAGATAGCAATGTAAAGTAATTTATCTGAACGATGTTACCTTATTGCTTAAGGTTAATCAATGAGCAGCGGTCAATATTTGAAAGCGATAGAAGATGTCAATAAACGGGCATTAGGAAAATCATTTACTTGAATCTGTACCAACATCAATTTCGCATTTTTACCGATTGATTCCTCGGGCGATTCCAAAACGTCTCTAAATCTTTTGTTTGTTTCCTTTTTACTTCCTCCTCTGATGGTCTCAGCTTCGCAAAGTGAGTCGTTATTTCTTCCCAAACTTTATTGTTTATTGTGTATGTATATATAGTTAATGGGTTATGGGTTATGTCAACATCAAGAGATTTTCTTACACGCGGTTATAATTGAATTCAAAAGCATCGACTTGTATTATTAAAGAAAAAAGAAAACATTAAGTGCAAATTATTCTGATATATAGATAGATATTGAGAAATCGAGGTGTGTGCGTTTTGAGACATATATATATATATATATATATATATATATATATATATATTTTTATATTTAGGCAGCAATCCTTCGTTTATGCATGTTTCATTAAAAATGACAAACAAGGTACTACAACTAAGCTTTTTATTTAATTTTTCTTGTGTTCGAACAAGAGCTTTCTTTTCTGGACAAAGAGTGTGTAAAAACTGTCCAAATGTTTTATAGTTCCGAGCGCTTTCGGCTATACCTTTAGCCATTATCAAGGATGATTCAATTTTGCAGGTTAATTGAGTGTGTGCATTATGTGTATGTCTTAGTGTGTGGTAGGGATATTTTTAATTTCTGAATACGGTTAGCACATTGTGGCTTTGTTCGTAGTTAATATTGTTAAGAGTTGGCTTTTTCTTTTTTATTATTAAAGCTTCCATTATTTTTATTTTTTTTTACAATTAATATATTTGTGTTTTCTACTAATATATTTCTAATGGAGTCTGGTAAGTTTGTGTGTGTGTTTAAATGGGTTCTAATGGAGCTGTGATCAGATAGGTGTAACGTAAGACGTCTGGATAATCATGTGGTTGTGTAACCGATGTAATTATTTATGAGTCCGGTTTGATCAGGAACACAGTTCTTAAGGGGCATTTGAACTCATTAATGTTCGTTCTTTGTAATTTTGACTTAGCTGATGTGTTGTTATTTTTTAGGGTAAGGTTAGCTGTTTTAAATTTTTTTATAATAGATAATTAATTTGATTTTTTTTATTCGGGTCAATTGGGGTAGTGTATTTCTTTATAATATGTCTTAGTGAAGATTCGTCTTGTTTGTAGTAAATGTGCATTTGGTTTTTGTAATAAATGTGTATGTAATTTTAGACTGTGTGTTAACTATCGTTATTACTTACTTTGGGGAGAAATAGTCTAATTTGGTGGTCTATAAGGTGGTTAGGGAAGCCGTTGTTGATTAGTGTTTGTTTTACATTATTAAGTTCTTTGAGGAAGAGTAGTCGAGAGGATGAGTTCTGGTGTGCTCTGTTTAGAAAGTTTTTTTATTACTGCTATTTTGTACCTAAGTGGACATTCGCTTTTGGACATTTGGACAGTTTTTACACACTCTTTGTCCAGAAAAGAAAACTCGTGTTCGAACTGTTATGGGGTCCACCCCTTTTTCATATGTGGACTCTACCAGTGTTACTTGGACGGCTGCCGTTAAATACCCAGAGTTAGACAGTCAGTGAGGGTAGTCGGATAGTGAGAGGGTAGTCGGGAAGAGAGAGAGAATATACGAACGGAGATACAGTGAGGTAGCCTCTTGTAGAAGTCAGTTACAAGCACGTAGACTCTAAGGAAGTCCTACTTCGAGACTGTATATATCTATCTGTATTTGCTACTAACCGTGTTCCTGGATTTACTAACAGTATTACTCTTTGTATGATTGTGTAAATACATTTTATTTCTTATCTTTATTTCTTGCGTTTGTCATTCCTTGGAGACCGAATTCATCTCGGAATCCACAACACGAACACAAGAAAAATTAAATAAAAAGCTTAACCGTAGTACGTTGTCTGTCGTTTTTAATGAAACATGCATATATATATATATATATATATAATAGCTGGCTGCCCGGCTAGCCAATCCCTATTGCAGACGCTTACTCAGGCGCATTTGTGTTGGATAACCCACAGAGCCCACCTTTATACTGCAACTATGCTGAGCAGACTTTAGTTACAGTTTCTGGTAAAGAGCGAGTTATCTAGCGTGATCAACAATTTGAATAAGGCCAGCACGCTCAAGCCCACGGCGACTTGTGACTTCGTGCTGTCGTCGGCAGCAAGGGTTCCATCTACCCAATTTCACTCCACAAGGCCTGACGAATCGGAATGCATATATATATATATATATATATATATATATATATATATATATATATATATATATATATATAGGCACGTGTCTAGAACGTTCGGATTATATATATATATATATATATATATAGAGAGAAAGAGAGAGAGAGAAAAGAAGATTTAAATCATCATAATTAATTCATCGAGTCTAGAAGAATCCTCAACAGAAAGCACTGGGCGG